>VSDK01014435.1:669-15934 GCA_009767595.1 Symbiodinium kawagutii | reverse complement strand
AAGCACCCGTAACTTGAGGCTACACCATGACGAACTGGACAAACCCATTTGGTGGTTTCTCAAAATAGGGGTACCCCCAAATCATCCTATATTAATCATTTATTCGTAATAAACCAACCATTTTTTGGGTCCCCTATATTGAGAAACCACCATTTGTAAGCAGTATTCAGCATGAATTTGAAGTTGTCTATCATGATTAAGCATTGATTGGTCAGAATAAAGCATTGTGAAGCATTGATTAAACCTTCATTGGCCATCATGAATGATTGGTTAAGCATTATTAGATCGCCATTAGCTTTGATTTGACAGTCAACTGACAATTGTCAACAGGGATTATATAGTCATTGCCAACCACTCTCCAGAGTTCTATCACGAAGGGATGCACAAAGTTTCTTGTTTGATCAGGTGTCATTCTGCTCTCCACGGTGCAACCAATGAGCAACCAGCATATGATCATAAATCACCAATACAATACCCATTGTTGTTCGTTATGATCCTTCATGATCAACATCGTTCTCATGATTGCCAGTGATACAGCTATATTGCCCATGATCACCATTGTTTCACAGTTGCTTACTCTTTATTACTTTTTCCATCTATATCAACCATGTCACCACTTATCATCACATATTATTATTGTTCTTTCTGATCAACCATACGATCATCCTCAAACATTGGTCAAGCCGTTGTAAGCCAATAGTGCAACGCAAAGAATGATATTTACGGCGAGTGCAATTCCCTTCTTGACGGCCATTTAACCGTTCTAGATCACTCTGAGCCATCATCAGGCCATCATCAACCAATCAAATTGGCGTAGCCAAACAAGTTTTAACAATTGGCTATATAACCATCGTGAGCAAACCGTCGTCGACGACAGTTTGAGCAGTATTCACCGTCGAACATCAACCACTATTGAACCTCACCACTATTCTGCATTTGTTTGCCATCAATAACATCCATTAATCATCGTTTTACCATTAATCATGATTTTGCCATCATTGGTTTCACCATTATTTTTACCATTGATCCATCATTGACCATAGCATCCTTTCACCATCCTGTAGCCATCCACCACTTCTGTCATCAGGGATGGTTACCAGCATCATGTCGCCGCCATCATTGGGTCGCCCCTACAACGATGCCAGGTCGACCTATGCTCAGGCAGGGGGGCGGTAGCTGGGGTCGAATTCACACTTTGCTTCATAGTGGCTCATAGTGATTCATCAGGGGGAAATCATTGCCTTTAAACAATGATAGCAATACTGAGTCATAGTTGACAAATGGAAAATCCATGGTTAATGATAATGAATTGCCGATGGTTAACATAACACTTGGAGACCTAACACGAAGGTGCCAGTCTCAAATTGAGAATGCACGCGGGTTTGCGCCAGATATGCGAAATTGTTCATATATTCCTTGTACAGTTTGGCTGCATGTCTTGATCACAAACAGCTTGTGGAGCCAGCTCTGCAAGTGTCCTTGTTCTTCTGCAACTCCTTGTTCGTGTGGACCATGCAAAGGTCGTTTTCTTTCCCTCTCATTGCCCACTATGCAGTGCTGCAGGGGACAAGAACGACCCATATGATTGCGCTGATTTTATTGCTTGCAAGCCATTTCTTACGCAAGGTTTGTGAGTGCCATTGTTCTTCTGCAACTCCTTGTTCGTGTGGACCATGCAAAGGTCGTTTTCTTTCCCTCTCATTGCCCACTATGCAGTGCTGCAGGGGACAAGAACGACCCATATGATTGCGCTGATTTTATTGCTTGCAAGCCATTTCTTACGCAAGGTTTGTGAGTGCCATTGTTCTTCTGCAACTCCTTGTTCGTGTGGACCATGCAAAGGTCGTTTTCTTTCCCTCTCATTGCCCACTATGCAGTGCTGCAGGGGACAAGAACGACCCATATGATTGCGCTGATTTTATTGCTTGCAAGCCATTTCTTACGCAAGGTTTGTGAGTGCCATTGTTCTTCTGCAACTCCTTGTTCGTGTGGACCATGCAAAGGTCGTTTTCTTTCCCTCTCATTGCCCACTATGCAGTGCTGCAGGGGACAAGAACGACCCATATGATTGCGCTGATTTTATTGCTTGCAAGCCATTTCTTACGCAAGGTTTGTGAGTGCCATTGTTCTTCTGCAACTCCTTGTTCGTGTGGACCATGCAAAGGTCGTTTTCTTTCCCTCTCATTGCCCACTATGCAGTGCTGCAGGGGACAAGAACGACCCATATGATTGCGCTGATTTTATTGCTTGCAAGCCATTTCTTACGCAAGGTTTGTGAGTGCCATTGTTCTTCTGCAACTCCTTGTTCGTGTGGACCATGCAAAGGTCGTTTTCTTTCCCTCTCATTGCCCACTATGCAGTGCTGCAGGGGACAAGAACGACCCATATGATTGCGCTGATTTTATTGCTTGCAAGCCATTTCTTACGCAAGGTTTGTGAGTGCCATTGTTCTTCTGCAACTCCTTGTTCGTGTGGACCATGCAAAGGTCGTTTTCTTTCCCTCTCATTGCCCACTATGCAGTGCTGCAGGGGACAAGAACGACCCATATGATTGCGCTGATTTTATTGCTTGCAAGCCATTTCTTACGCAAGGTTTGTGAGTGCCATTGTTCTTCTGCAACTCCTTGTTCGTGTGGACCATGCAAAGGTCGTTTTCTTTCCCTCTCATTGCCCACTATGCAGTGCTGCAGGGGACAAGAACGACCCATATGATTGCGCTGATTTTATTGCTTGCAAGCCATTTCTTACGCAAGGTTTGTGAGTGCCATTGTTCTTCTGCAACTCCTTGTTCGTGTGGACCATGCAAAGGTCGTTTTCTTTCCCTCTCATTGCCCACTATGCAGTGCTGCAGGGGACAAGAACGACCCATATGATTGCGCTGATTTTATTGCTTGCAAGCCACTTCTTGAGCAATTTTCGGGATGACCATGCCACAGGCAATTGCCTTTGGGTTCTTTGCCTCCCAATTTGCCTTGCAAGAAAGGTCCTTGTGAAGCAGGGCTGAGCAAATCAAGTTGGGCCTTCACAAAGGGTGTCGGGAGCAACCCGCTTGTTGAAACATTGTGGCTATGGGTCCAGCACTTAACCAACAATGGGGGATAACAACCAACAAACGTGGGGAAAACAATGGTTCGATGACCCATAGCCATGTGTATAAATTTAGCTGTCCCTTGCAGCAGTTCCGCTTGCCCCAGCATTTGCTATTTCCCGTGGTGAACCTTTCGACTTTACTTGTTGGAAAGTATATGCAAATGCCAGTCAAAATTAATGCCTACATAAATGTACAAACGGGTAGGAAACTTATGATGCCACTTATCATCTGATGCCGGTCAGGAAATACCTTCGACCACATTCAAACGTCACCGCTGCCTACCAAGAATCACCCATTTCCTTTTCGCAGAGCCAAATCACAATGCCGAACAGCGAGCGAACGTCCAAGAAGTGTAATGCAGCGATTGAAGATATGTATAATAGTCGCTGTTTAGTCTGATTGATGACAATGCCGCTGTGCTGATTCATTTATGTACGATGCTTGGACTTATGTTGTGAAAGATATCGTGCACCTGCACAATCAGATCCACAAACATGATAGCGAAGACACATCCAAACCGTCACAATTGTTTACTTGCCTCTATTATCAAGGTTTGTTGGTACAGCCGGCGAGACCTTCGTAGCATTTGTATTCCAAACATGGCTGGGAAACATCTATAGGTGCTATAGATACATCGACAATATACCTATAGTAGCATCCTATAGCCTTAATCTGTGTATTCTATCTACTCCAGGATCAATGTCCTGTCAGTGACATCCTACTAGTCAGGGCAGTTCTCTGACGGTCACATGGCTAATCCACAGTTCATCAAGCTGTTGGTTCATAGTGAGACTCCACACCAACAAGCATTCCGTCTCATCCGTTAATCGTAGTTATGAATATGTCACTTGAACGAAACCGTTGTGTATAATAACACCCATTATCAACCATTGTCAATTCACGAACTATCGTTTACCATCTTTGAAGCATAATTAGCCAGCCAACTAGTTTACGTATAGACTTATCATTTGACCATAATGAACCAGAATTAACCATAACTTACTATAATTAACTATAATAAACCATGATAAACCCGCTGACTCGCTTCTTCATGAGCTCAAACACTTCGGTTGATGACCCAACGACTCTCGTCCAGGAAGGCTATCGGTCAAGCAGCTGGGCAGCACTGGGATGCTGGGGTGGGATGGTTGGTTGCTAGGGGAACACCTGACACAACCAACCTACCAACCAACCAAGCAAGCAAGCAACCAACCAACCCACCCACTAACCAACCAACCAACCAACCAACGCTTTGGTTGATAATTATGGTTGGTTGGTTCATCACCATTATTCTGACCATCAACCGTAATGGTCAAGAACGCTAACGATGGTCAATAGTGGTTAATCATTTGATGATTGGCTGTTATCTTTTGACCATTCAGAATTAAAAAAGATGAATGGTGCGTGTTTGGTTCGCCATCACGCTTGATTTTGTGGCTGATACTGATTGATTCTATAGTTGATAAAAGAATGCTTTGAATCATGATTGGAAAGTATTTGCATAATAGTCATGGTGACCAATGATTAATGATCCAGAGAAGTAAGGGTTGATCATGGTTGCAGGAGGGTGACAGTTCTTGACCAACCGCTGCAGGGAGAATTTGCTGGGGAACCCTGGCTAGACCTGGGAGAACGTGACATTTTTTGGGCACCGACGAATCCTAGTGCATCCATGAAATAAATGGTAGGGGCAGGGGCGATAACGGGGCATGATATTCAATGGGGGCATCATCGTTTAGTTTCTACCAGTGACGTTGGTCTTTCCTGTGATGACTAACAAGAACGGCTGGCGCATTACCAGCAAAAGAAAACAATGCGCAATATGGATGCAACCAACAACATTTGAATGGCAGGTCCGGCATACAGTACTTACTGTGCCAAAGTGGCGGCTGTACCCTGGCGATCATCAAGAGTTCATCTCATTTCATCAATATGTTCCTTCTTCTTGTTCGCGATTAGGATGATTCAATCGTGCATGAGTATTCATTTGAATGGCTGCAGCATATCGTAATGCTTCATGAATGAGACACGCTGTAAGTGCAGATGATTGAGGAAAAGCCAGCAGTGTTTCTGCCGGGTCTCGTTGCCATCTAGTCAGGCATGCCGGTTAAGTCCATTCACTTTGGATGTTTCAGGGGATCAACTGAATGCAAGGGTTTCCAAAAAGATGTGGTAAGAAAAGATTGGCCCTGGCCAGGAGCAAAAGCTTTCGTTCCAGAAGCCAGGTACTATGGTCATGCGCAAGGACACAACACGTACGTATTCGTTGAAAAACATGGGACATGGGCAGCGGGGGTATTGGAGCCATGTGGTGCCTCTGCTCAACCATCACCACCAGTGAACCATCAATAAACCAATCTATCCATCATTCTCAATCTCATCAAAGAATCATCATTTAACCAAACGACGGATAAAAACCATTATCAACCATTGTGAACCACTAAAGAACCATTATTGACTTCAACTTGTACCATGAAACTTTATTGGACCATAATATGTCATCAAACTTTAGTGACTAAACTTGTTATACCATTAAACCTATTATGGGTCATTAAACCACTATTGCACCGTTCAAAATCTACAACTTTGAACTTCAGCGCCATCCCTCGCAAAGGCCTGTTCGGCGAACAAGGCCGTGAAGGTTTCCTGCAACAGCGGGTCCATCGCATGCTGCCGGGGTTCCTGGGGGTGTTGCTGTTTGTCCTGGATCTGATGTGCAAGTTGCAGGTGAATCAATGGTGGATTGACGGTGAGTTGGTGATAAAGTAATGCTCAAGTAGACTCTTGAACACTGGTGAAGTAGTGATTAAGTACTGGTTGACAATGGTTAAGCAATGGTCAATTCATGGTGGGTAGTGCTGAATTCATTATCATTGATTGTCATGTAAATTGTGGTCACGCCAGTTTCATTTATGCGATGATTCGGAAGGAACATTTTCTCAACCATTAGTTTTGTAGATATATGCTAAAGAAAAACCGGATCGACGTTTCTCATGATGGTTCATATCCTTGTTACTAGTGGTTGAGACGAATGCAGATACTGATGTCAACCAACTGCTGAGCTACATGGGCCAGGAAAGCGGATGGAACCACTTTTCATCCCTTAGCGTAGGTGGTTCCAAGTTGTGTCAAACCACTTTCGCAGGGGGTTCCAGCTGTTGACAGCAGGTGAGGGCCAATTTCTCGATGTAAGCTAGGAACCGATGGGGCAGTTCCTCAAATTTCCACGGATGAAACGTAGTGAAATGTTTGACAGCTGCCAACAGAATCTGGCGGTTTCTTTGATTGGTGGACCCTCAAAGTCATCCTGTATATGGACCATTTATAGTCATAAACCAACCATACCTGGGGGTTCCCTGTTTTGAGAGACCCCTATGTGTTTCACGAAAAATGCCATGAACTTGTGATTCGGGGCAGAAACTTCAGCTGCATTGACTTCACCTGAGATGCTTTCTTTGCCATTTGATGCTAAGCAAACTTGGGGATTGGAACATTCCAGGGATGATGCCCAGCCATATGTGTAGATGATTGTAGATGTTTTCGGTCATCATTCTATATTCTTGGGGTTTTAGCCCCTCGGACTCATGGTAGCTGACCTCTCGTCAGAAAGAGTCTAAAACCTGCAATATGAAGCTGCAATGAATAGATTTACCAAGCTGCACGGATCAATTACTGGGCTAGGCTACACCCAGTCGCTCTCACCGATCGCCACCGTTTAAGTGCCTAGTTTTAACTGGACAACCCATGCAAGTCATGACAGATCCATCTCTAAAACCACCACCACTTGAACCAATAGGCTAGTTTTTTCATAGTGGTTTCTTAAAATGGGGGGTACCCTCCCAAATCATGCAATATGAATCATGAATCATGCTTAGGGATAAACCATCCATTTGGAGGTGTCCCAATTTTAGGTAACCTCTATGTAGATCTACCATTAGCATTTCCTACCATGACTCGTTCGACGTCGCCACAAAAGCAACCAGCTGAGGCAGGCGCAGGCAAGGCGCCTAGCAGATATGGATCTTCATCATCTTGGGAAGATGAGTTTCAACGAGCAGTTCACGTACATGGGCTCCTGGGCTGCGCAAGTATTGTTTGTTATCAGCTTCTTGATAGCTTTAGGCGCGCGAAAAAGTTGTATCATCACCCTTCAGCATGGTTTGGCTAGTGGTTTCTTATACATAGAGCCTTGTATTGGCGGTTCGCGATTGATGAGTGTGAATCGGCGCGATTGGTTTTTTTCAAATGGGAGGCTCTCACCAGCCACAACTGTGCAGAGTGAGTTTGGGCTGATGAACGATCTTTGCGTCCAATGATTTTGAAAGCACGCTTTCTGCAAAACTGAGGAACCAAGAATCCTTGTTTTTTTGTTTTTTGTGGACAAGGGATTCTTACTAGTAATGTTCATCAAGATTTATGATTGTTAATGTTGGTGCTGGTTAGTTTGGTTCATGGCTTAGTGTCCAACGCTGGTTGCAAATCGTCGACTGGTTCACAACGCCTTGAAAAAATATGTGTCAACCATCGCCACTGATATGGGTACATGAATGGTGGACCCAAAGGATTGGCGGAGTTCCTGCTACGATCCTCATATGGAGATGGTAAGCGGGCTCTCCATAGACTCCGTACAATACTCGTTTCTTGTTGTAGTTTGTTTCTCATTGTCCACACAAGCCTTGCGTTCACATCTCATCCGTTGCTCTTACGTAGCTCATGTGTTGTGACCAACACCCAACAAACCAACCCCAACCAACCCCAACCAACTCCAACCAAATCCCGACCGAGCGACCAAGCCACCTGAGGCGTACCTGGTCCCAAGGAACAAGCCGGCGAAGTGCTCCCAAAGAATCTCTTTGGAGAACTGGGCCGCATTGGTAACTCGGTCGCTGCATGGCTGTGGCTACTGGTTGGTACAACCCGAAATGGCCATGGTTTAATGATGATTAGTGCTGGCTAACGATGTCAAAATTGTTATTAGTGGTTAATGATGGTTAATGATGCGTGATGATGATGATGATGATGATGATGGTGGTGGTGGTGGTGGTGGTTGTGGTGGTGATGGTAATGGTAATGGTGATGGTGATGGTGATGATGATGATGATTATTACTATTATTATTACTAATGATGATCAATTATGATCAATGATGATTAGTGATGATTAGTGATGATTTATTAATGGTGATGGTCAATTATTCATGATGATTAGTTTTGGCTGATGGTTGAGGATGACCAATGATAAGTGGTTGGTAATAAATCCTGCATGATGGCTCATGACATGGGGTCAGTGACCAACAGTATGCGAGATCCCGTATGGTGACTCCATATGGTGAGTGTACATTCATAGCAGGGTTGAATCGACTGATCACCTGCAGTGGCAATCATAGGGTGGTTTCTGAAAATAAGGGACACCGAAAATGGTTGGCTTATTACTGACTATAACTTGCTAATATTGGGACGATTTAGGAGGCCCCCTGTGACTTGAGAAGCACCCATATGGGATGCAGGGCCTCAAGAAATCACACCTACTTTCATCGTAGCTGGCCATTCACGTTCAAACCTTCAGGGTTTATCATTGATCTACCATCAAAAGGCATGGTGTCGCCACCAAGAGAAAATAAGTTCATACATAATCCTCTATGAAATCAGTCCCTCAGTTTCTCTCTTTGACCAATCAATAAAGAAATATTGCTTTTAGTTGTGGCCACTGGTGGTTTTTTGATGGTTAGTCAACATTTAGTAAAGATGAGCAAAACGGTGCGCAATTTTTGGTTTCACAGCTGATAGCCATATCATGCAAAGCAAATAGTTTTGCGAATTGGGCGGTGTGGTCGCTTACAGGGTCAAGTTTGCCGACCCAAAACATCGGGTTTTCAGATCTGGCAAGCAAGAGGTTCCAAACCATCCCTCACACCACCCCAGCAGATCATGGCATGATACTTCGACCCTGACTATGCTTCCAAATGCCCTGATCACATGAACTCCCAGGGATCCCAGCTTTGAGTTGTCACACTCACTTGAGTATCTCGATCTCTGCGGTCTACTTTCCACTTCGGATCCATGTGCGTGGCCGGACATTGAGGGTGGAAGCAACGGGAAAAATTTTTTGGCCCTGCTCGACGAACTGCCCGAAACACAGCCATGGGAGACCCCGGTGTGACGGATCGGATAGGAATCCCCGAGAACACCTGCATCCAGGTCGGTGGGTACGACGAGTCGTTTGAGCCCGCGGGGTATCAAGACATGGACCTGCACAAAGGAGTGGAATCCATTGGCAAGGCATATTATTTGAGGACTGCCATGTTCCATTGCGTCAATGTTCTCCTCGAAGGCCAGGGCCTAACCAGGAGAAAATTCGCCAGCTGAAAGCGGCGATCAGGGAGAAGTCAGGCCCCAGGAAGAAGAACAGCCAGGTCTGGTGTGGTATTTTTCAATGAGCTTTTTCACAATATGCTCACTTGTCTCCGGCGGGCTGCTCAGTGCCCGACTCATTGGACGACAAAGAATCAAGAACCACTGCGAAGGTGAACTGTGCCGTGTCGCAGTTGACCTGGAGCAAACAGAATGATGCGAACCAGCGCGGCCGGCAGGTCCTCAACCAACAACGAAGGACAGCTTGTTTTGACAATCTTTTCACATCAACAATTAGTGATGTTACTATTGTGCTGTGTGCGTGTTTGTGTTTGAGGTTGCAGTGTGCTCGGCTCTTGTTAGGAGGGGGCAGCGTTGGTTGCTCCAAAACAGGCGTTGGTTGCTCCAAAACAGCGACCGAAGGGTGGCGCTCCGAAGGACAGCTTGTTCAGACAATCTTGGACGTCAACGATTATTGCCGACGACATAATCATGCAGCTGGCTCCGGAGAATTGAAATAGAAACTATGTCGTTGTTGCCAGTCTTCAGTGGGTTTGACCTGGCACAACCAATCAACAGCAAAGGAGCAAAGGAGAACGCTGCTTGGTCACGGTCAGATACACCAGGTGAACGTTGATGAAGGTGTGACAGGCAAGGTTCAATCAATCGCTGCCTGTAGCGGATACTACCCGACCAACTGAGGATGGTTTGGCAGCTACAGCGGGGCATAAGGATCAGCAATCTATGATGTTCGCCCACCAAACTGACCCAACTCAGCAACCAGCTCCTTAACCAACATTAGCCAACCAGGCTGCACAAGGCCTTACTATTGAACCAGCCTATTTGGTCTTCCAAATTGACAATCATGTTTCGTAGATTAACACAGAAAATCACCAGGGTCCATCATTGTTGACCAAGCCCCCGCGAAGAATCAATTAGAGCCTGCCAACCGACCCGTTCAGTTGGTCTGTTGTTGGTTCTATGCGACTGTTGATCGACCATGTTGAACTAACCAACCAACATTAGCCATCCTTAATCATTTTGGTTGAAATTAAATTTGACCAAACCAATGGGTTTATGAAGCAATGGGTTTCTGGAAGAATTACTATTAAATTTGTTTAAACCCAGCCAATTCACATGTTTCAACTAATAAATCCAGCCATTCCTAGCTGCTTCAACCAATAAATCCACCCATTCGCCTAGCCCTTTACCTTGCCGATTGCTGACTTGGTACATGGCCCTCCTCAGGGCGCACTCAGGTTATATGCAGCGGCGGATCCACCGGCGTTTGCACGAAGCTGTGCAGAGCCTACCCGATGAGGCTGCGGAACCCGTGAGTTCTGAGGAATCTGTTGGTGCTTAGGGAGGGTTACCAGCAATTGGTGATAATAGTGATTGATTCCTGGTGTTACTTGTGAATGTTAACAATTTCCATCCTTGAAATTAAGGAGGGTTGCTCAGCAAAGGTAATTTGAGGTTGGTGATATTTGAGAATAGTGATTCCTAGGTTGTTTTTCAACTTACTAAGTAATGGTAAGCAATGTATTGGCAATCAGCTTAATTACGTATTCTGGTTGGTGGTTTGATTGGCATTTGCTGTTTTCATTTGTATTAACAAACGGTTGGTTGGCGGATATTTTCCGTACTTTTGAAACCACCAACCAGATGTGAAGCTACGAATGTTAACAACAGGAGGTTTACTTGCTAATGGTGTTGAAAATGGTGATCTAATAGTGTTTGATGCTTAAGGAAGATCGAAAGTCTTGGAAACTAAACCATGTTGATACATCCAATGACTGAATTAACATCTAATAATGGTTGATGCTTTAGGTCGATCATTTTTGGTGATTTAATCAAAGTAGCATGATTCAATTTAATAATACTAATGGTTTATCCTGGTTGAATTTTGAAGGTGAACAAGACTTAGTCTATAACCAATGGTTTAGTCAAACTATAAGACTTCTTTTTGCAAAATTGTAGAATTCAAATAGCTAGAAATTATCGAGATACAATCATTAAATTCTTAAATAAATTGTAATAAGGAGTTGTTGATGGTTACATAAGACATTGGGTGGCTGCATTGCCTTGTCAACCACCATCTTGACCCAACAAATTAGTGGTGATTAATGCACCACCATGCAACGTTAACCATCATAACGAATGGTGCAAACACCATTCATTTCGGAAGAATACTGGTTTAAAAATATATGACTATTTCTAAGGTTGGTCAACTACTTGCATGAATGTGTGATAAGGTTTGTAATGGTAGTGAATAATAGGTGATTATGGTTGGCAAAGGTTGATAGTGGTGAAGTATGGTGGTCTATGGTGGTGAATGATGAATATGATGATTAAAAGTGGCTACTAATACAAATCATTGACGTTAGGAGTTACGAATGACCAAGGGAAATTCAGGTACGAAGTGGCAAAACGTCCGTGCTACCGAGATCTATTTAGGCCTTTGCAAGTGAATTGTTACATCCCCCTTCAACGACCAGTATCTACTGTTCTGGAGCCACCATCGATCAGGATGGATTGCATCTTCACGTTCATGGATTTTTCAAAGATGGGGAGACCATCAATGGCACGGCAGCGTGGTGTCTGCAATCATGGTTTGTTTCAGCATGCCGTAGGTGATAGCCATCCATCCGTTCACGGGCAAATGAGTGATGCCTAGGTTGAGTGGCACGGGCCAACAACAGCAGAAAGAAGTGGTTTCCACCTGGTTGTGGGGACATAGGGAATAGATGTGGCCACTCCATAATGAACGGTTTTTCTATTGGGTGATTTGGCAGGTAGCTGCGTTTCACTTCATCCCATCAACCATGATTCGGTTTGTAGACCATCACAATGCATCATTAGCACCATTACAAACTGCCATAAACCATTACCTAGACCCCAATCTCCATCATGAATCGTTCCTCAGCCATCAACCAGCATGAATCATGACTGACATCACTCACCATCATCAGACATCAAAATCATACGCTGCCGATCACAACTCACGTCGCCAGGATGTCTTTGCACTGGGCCAGCAAAGTTTCAACGATCCTTGTCTTGACAGCAACGTGCCAAACGGAGAATGGATAAACTGTTGGCCGTTAATGGGAATTAATGAATCATGAAAAACTGTGAGTCAACCCTACTTGATACCATTACTATTACTCAATCACTACTGACCACTTTTGACCACTCTTGACGTCAGTGTCAACCATTAACCAGTATGAACTGCCTTGAAGTCGTTGACGAGAAGAATGCTGCTTGCTAATGTTTCTCATCAGTAGGAGCCATGATTTCCCATTGTGAAGCATTAACCTGCTGGATACCGAGGGATTTGAAGCAGACAACTGTCGCTCTAGAAACCATGGGTTGCAATAAGTTCAGACCACAAATTTTCATCAGTATTGACCAAGAAATTTACTTCATTTTATGTATCATGAGCCTGTGATCTAGCAATCTTCACCATTATCAACCACCATAAATGATGCGAATTTCTGCGCGATTTTTGCGTTGAACAACTTCAAGCTTTGAAAGCGACTTCCTGCAAAGAGTTGGACAGGGCTACTTCTCGGATTAGTTGGCTGGTTGATTTATCGGTCGTTCGGTTTATTGGACGGGGGCTTGGGGTTGTCTTGTTTGGCTGATGGGGTGCTTGGTTGTTCCCACATAGGATTCGGTGCCATCCTAGGCCGTGTCCTCCCCGCTAGTGCGGTTTATTACTGGTCATTGTTGCTTGCTATTCTTGCTTACTACCGCCTATGTGACATACATCAGTTGTTCACGAAAAATCTTACTTTATTTTCTGCTCGTGAACCATCAACAATCGCGAACCATTATCAGCCATCAGCATCAATTCACCATTCTTGACTATCACGTCTCAGCATTCCTATTACAAACGAAAGTAACAACAATGAGCCATTGCAATCGTGAGATGTGTTCACCGATCTATTACTTAGCCGTTGTTGGCCATTTACTATTGTTGACCAATATCATCCGTTATCAAAGCACTATTCACACTTACTCAACCACTACCAAGCACTTTGAACTGCGATTAATCCGTTACTAGAGCATCATTAATCATCATCAATCAGCTCATTCACAGGCTTATTCACCATCATCATCAACCGTTATTAAACCACTAGTTTACCGGTGAATAACCACTGACCTGGTGGCTTTAAACTATTAAACCACTATTAACGGTGACATAACTAGTGATCATCATCTACCATTAAGGGTCAACCACCTAGTCATCAACCCCCTGTCGCGATAAGGAGCAGTTCAAGTCGCTGGGTCAAGACCAAAACATGGAGCCCAACGGATCTCTGCGACGTGGCGATCAACGGTGAGGATGGCTCGCGGTACTCCCCCGGGCATGTTCACGGGTAGATTAGTTCACTAGGGTGGGTATAACCCTGGGGAGTATACAGATGGTTACTTACAGAGTGAACTAGGGAGTATAACTATATAATGTTGATCAGAATTTGCTGGCTGGTGGCTTTACACATTTATTATTTTCCCAGTGATTATTAACAAATGGTTGGTTGACTAATATTCTTGATGGGGGTTGAAACCACCAACCAGATTGGTTCACTAGGGTAAGTACCCTTTACGGATGGTATAGCTATACCAGATGGTGGGCATAAACCAACGGATCTAACCAGGGGGGGAACCACTCTGTAAGGATTGGTGAATGGTTGGCTAGTGGTTGATGAATGGTTGGTTAGTGGTGGATGTATGCTTGGTTAATGATGTTAATGATTGCCTACTGGATGATTTGTAGATGGCTCATGATTGGTTGATGGATGGCTCATCGTGGTAAAAAGTGGCTGCTAGGTGTGCTTGATGGCGGCCAATGGTGGTTGATGATGGTTGGTTATAGGCGATAGTGACCGACAATGCCAGGGATGATGGGTAATGACTGGCGCTACTGGGGTTGATTTCAGCTGCATAAATGCTGATAAGTATTGGTTGATAGTTGTGGTTGAATGGTGAAACACTTTTGCCAAAGACTAGTGATAGTTTCTGATGTCCAATAGCAATTGATAATGATTCTGGATGGAGGTTGACAAAGATGGTGACTCACGTTCCCTCATGTTGAGTGATTGACACTTGTGCTTGATAATCGTGTTTGCTCATCGGTAATGCAAGCGGTTAGCTGTTGCTCAATCCATGGCTGTTGCTAATCCATGGCTGTTGAGTCATGCAGTGATACCTCAACCCTTGGCTAAGCAGGCTGGATGCCGTTCGGCATGGATAAGGCTGAGCCAGGCTTCAACTCTTCAGTTTTTCCCGTGAGTCATAGCGACACACGGACAATACCAGCTATCACTCAGATTTCTGCTTTCTATTCGTGGGACTCCGGCAAACTAACCTAGTGAAAAATCCACCATTTCTAGCAGGTTTACCTATAAAAAGTAGTTGTAAAATCACACCACACGAAACATGCATGTATAATAGTATGCTACCATAGCGTGTGAGGCTCAGGAAAAGGATGCGCTAGCTCGCCCCGTCCGGTGTCTCACTAGCTTAACGGTTATACTTAACATTGTTTGGGCTATCTACCCCATAAGTGGTTGAAGCCTGAAAATACAGGTTATCAGCCGTAGCCTCTGCTACTGATCATTGGGACCACCACCCCTAGATCTAGGCGCAATGGCTTTGGTACCAGCCACCTCATCTAACGCCGGGGGAAACCCCGCGCCTACCGATGATGATGTGCTGATGATGCCTGTTCAACAGTACTTTCAGTTCATTCAGAACAACACTCTGCAGATCCAGGCAGGAAACTTGTCGCAGGTTATGCGGGAGGCGGAGCAGAGACATCG
>VSDK01014432.1:17278-40118 GCA_009767595.1 Symbiodinium kawagutii | reverse complement strand
AACACGGAAGTTCCGCACTTCGTAACTAAACTTCCTTTGATAACTACGAGTGAAAATAAAAAATGCTTCACAATTTCCCATCACTTCCCATCTCCATTGCTTCTCTCCCCCGCAGGGCAGGTGCCTCGGCAGCGACTGACCTTCTGCCAAATCTGCATCTCAGAGACGTGGTGGGGCTGGACTTGCACTTTCAGGCCCTGACAGACCCCAGAACTGGAGAACTCGTTGGGGTGACGAGTTATTCCCGGCACGTTGGGTCCCATTGGGTCTAGGATTTTGGAAGGTGATCACTGGGGAAGAAGAGTGGGGAAGTTGAGGAGTTTCAACTGCATTAAAGTGATAGGATTGACAAAACATGAGATTTCATGTTGGATTGGGGAAGTTAATTTCATGTAGGATAGGATTCATATCAATAAACCACCCCTATTTTAACTATAAATAGCTTATGGTTTAGCATCAAATATTCTAGTGAGATGAAATTCCGAGCAAAATTCTCGTGGGCACCGGGTTACCCGATCCACAACGACCTCCACTGCTGACTGCCAGGCTCAGACCCAACTGCTTGGCATGAAATGATGTCCTTCATCCAACAATGACAAGCCTTGATAATGCTTGGAATGTCTACCAGCGACGATAATGCGGGACACCGAATGGTCACTTAAGCTAAAGCTGGATTAGTACGTGGTATTGTGTTGCTAGTTTTTGATATTTATAACTAATCTCTAGGTTTGAAAAAGTCCCTCAAGAAACTGATTTCATAATGATTCCTATCACCATGGTCGAAACATGTCGAAACCACGTCCAATACGCGCGGGTGCCGTCGTCAGCCCCTGGGGATCAGAGCCCAAGGGATCCCAAGCGCCTTTCATTTCTGATTTCGACTGGTGCTTTGGATACCAGGTGTTCAAATGGGTGTTTCTCAAGCCACAGGGGACCCCCAAAAATGGATGGTTGATTACTATTGGATGATTTGAGGGTATCCATATTTGTTGGAATGGTTACTATACATGAACATTGGACGATTTGGGGGTACCCCTATTTGTTGGAGTTACTGATTGGAAAGTCAAGTTAGATGATGGCTACAGATGCTACCAGGTTGCAATTACTGAGATTGCAATGCCAACGGGCAAGTCTTCTGCGAGCATGACCCCTCATATGCATCTCAAAGTTGTTATCCTCGCAGTAGGAAGTTGGAGATGCCAAGGACAAGGATCCAAGTGACACACTCGAAACCATGGGCAAATTGGCCCAAGAAATTCTATGTTCGGCATAGGTCACCAAAACCCGCCTTGCTGGCAACCCCAATCCGCCCGCAAAATCACTCTAGCCTTTGAAAACATTGCGAAACCTGCCGAAAAACCATCCGCAAATTCATCCATTTCCGACAAACGCCCAGCCATCAACCGCGCCCGCGCTAACCGGAGCCATTTCCGGACCGCGACAGCAGAAGCCGACCTCGGTCACGTTTGGCACGATCAACTTCTCCGCGCCATGTCTGATGACCTTCACCGCCCTCGGATGATCCTGGAGTTGGGATGCAGTACGAAGAACAGGAACCAATGATGGTCCATCATGGTCCATCAGTAGGCATCAATGGGTCCATTTATACGCATCTACAAGCATTTATAGTAGCAATTATAGACATCTATAGGTATCAGCAATGATCTTCGGTGGAAATATGGTGCTTGGATGTGGCTCTTCCTAGCGATGCTTTTGACTTTTGAGTCCAACAACCACGGAGAATCGGCAAAACCAGCGTGGCTGAAGCCAGCAAGGGACACGGCGTATTTTTCCATGGATCTAAGGGCTCATGGGATTTAGCACCATAGTTGCACCACAGCTGCCATCTTCGATGGCAAAAAAACACGGTGTTTAAGTTCCAACTTTGATGTGTCATATACAGCCCAGCTAAACATCAAAGAAGTTGGTCCCCATGCGCTACCGCTACTGGAGCTCGTTCCAAGCCGCCTATGGGAATGGGTCAGTTGATTTGCTTGAAAGTGGTGGTGAAAATCGGGCGCAGCTTGGATTGCTTAAGCCGAACTTGGTCCACAAAAATCCCAGCCATGCTGCGGCCATAGATTGGATCCTGCCCTTCCTGGGGATCCTTGGTGCGCTTCCTGTGGGGTCCGCCCGATGGTGGGTCCTTCTTCTCAGCAGATCCTCGACGCTTCACCTCGAAGACGCAGCCGAAGGAGCCAGCGCCGAGATGTTGCCCAATCTGAGGCACGGGGCAGGTGCCACAGGATGGCGCAAGGTCCCAACCAGTGAGGCCATGGCGGGGTTCGCAGGCTGGTCATAGACTTCCAGGAGATCTTGGTGAAGGGTCATGGATTTTCAGGTTGACGGGTCATAGACTTTCTTAGTGAATTGGGATCTCCCAAACTAGGTGATCTTATGAATCATCTTTTGATCTTTTCGTAGACAATTTGGGATCTCCCAAACTACTGAAGAGGGTAAATCCATGATTGCTTGAGCATCAAATCACCATCCTGGCTGGTACAACTGTAGTCCTGGAAACAACTGGGCCAAAGAAATTGATGGACCCTGCTCCCAGTTGGTGTCGTCACACAGAGTCACATCCATAATCCTACTGCTCACCCCGAAGCTGCCCTTGAGTAGTACTGGATCGAGGTTTCTGTGGTTGATAGGAACTGATAGCACTATGACTGGCTTCATGTGCGGATAACCAAATCTTCACGGATCATGGAATTGATACACAAGCAGCAAAAACATGCAACAATGGGAACTGAATATCATATTGACTCAACCAACAGTTGCATTCAACTTAGCCAAAACTCTGATGACCAAAGATCTGCTGACGCACGAAATGGATCGCCACTCACCAGTGCCAATGGCAGCATCAACCCCTGGCCTCATATGCATCTTCGAAGCTCTCATGTCCCACGCTGCATCCCATGGGGTTCAGCGATCCACTGGAGGCCAGTGGACCCCACAACAAGCACAACCAAAACTCCCGCAGAGAGAAGTTGACGCTTTTACTCGTTGACAATCATCAACCGCTCCATATTCCAGTGCAGATCACATGTATATCCAGCATGTATAGATTCCCATCATATCCCATCATTTTGAATGTGAATCATTATCAATTTACATCATTCCGAATCATTTTCAATTGTTGGATAGTGTAACCACCCATGATTCACAACGGATGACGTCTCGACGCAACCGACTCTCTGCTGGGCAGCTGAACCAACGTGCGGCGCCAGCGATGCGCTGATGCTTTTTGCATGTGATCACGGTCTGGGCATCCCCAGCCATAGTCTGTTTTAGATGATCAATGGCTGATTTTAGGCGTTCCCAATTGGATGCCAACACCCGTGTAGTGAGTTCAAGTGTGGATACAGGAAATAGCTGTAGGCATTGAATATGATAGTTCGATAATTAAGTATAGGTGTTGTACCTGGCAAGATAAGTATGTGTTGTGAGGTTTTATGCCGACCATCCAAGCGGATTCAACAACAGATCACCTAACTTCTTTCAGCTTTAATGAAAAGAACTGCGCTGATGTTTCCCAACGGCTGACCAGAGGAGTGCTAGGAGAGCGCCTGGTTGGTAGTTGTATTCCCTCGTAACCTAAGAAGAACCAGCGGATGTGGAAAGTTTTGAAAGTTGGAACATTTCCGGATATACGCTAATGCCCATAAAGCCCTATCAAGCGCACTACCTGGTATCCTGTGGATTCTGGTCCCCAAGATACACCAGGCCATAATACATACATAGAGACCCTATCAGTCACCTGACCCTGAAAGATCTGGCCACGCTTCCAAGCTGATTCATGGATGGTACATCGTAGCGGTTGATACTGGTTGAACACTGTAGTGGCTGATGAGTTTACCTCGGCAGATGCTGCAATCCTGGTCCACCTAGTTGTGGGTTGCACGTGTCCACCTTGGTACGTAAGCTACACATGTCACCGTGATGACCAGCTGGATGTAGCCTTGGATCACAGGTGGTAGTTGGATGCGACCAGTCTCATCTCAAGCAGTTTGAACGGTAGTACTGCCCCTCAGCAAAGCCAACGTGCTCACAACATAGGCGTTACCAATTACAGTATATAACCATAGATTACAACCTCTGAACTACCCTGGCTTCATCAAATGACTATATCATATATCATCATATACCCACTTACTAACTGGTGACT
The DNA here is from genome assembly GCA_009767595.1 of Symbiodinium kawagutii. Taxonomy (NCBI): domain Eukaryota; class Dinophyceae; order Suessiales; family Symbiodiniaceae; genus Symbiodinium; species Symbiodinium kawagutii. Next base: position 35,950 of record VSDK01014432.1, on the reverse strand, counting down.
CACCATAGCTGGTGCGGGTCGCCCTACAGCGCAAGCTATGGCTATCCCAGGGAGCCCCAGGAAGCACATCCAGCATGGCGTGGTCATCTCCCACCGGTCATCTCCTCAGCTTTGAAGTGCAGGTTGGAGATCCATTGACGCGGGATGCCGCACTCCTGGGGAGACACGGGGGGCACCCTCGGCACCCGAGGCACCCGAGGCACGAGGAGCTGGGAGTCCCAGGGGAAAGCCTTGAGGATGCGCTGAGCTGGTGGTGCTCACCACGGTATGAAAAATTGTAGTCAACCAACCAATCAGCAATACTTGGGAAAATAGAAAGTGTTTAAAACCACCAACCGGTGATTCAGAAACGGTCAAGGTGAGTGAGAATGGTTCAGTAAACATGGTTGAGCAACAATGGTTAGTCGCGGAATGTTGCGTAGGAATGGTGGACTACTGCTTGGTAGTTGCTGAAACAGGTAGTTGACAATGCTGAATCAGTGGCTGGCGACAAAAACATCAATTCCTTTTTTGCAAGCAGTGTGAATCATTCTTGATCGTGATGAACGATTGTTCAGCATGATAAACTATACTTACCCTCTGGTGATAACCTGGGAATGGAAAATCACTATCTTTTCAGGGCAATCTGGGGAAATCGGTGGATTTTCCAGTGCTAGGTTAGTTTACCAGAGGGGTAACTCACATGGATTGACCAATATAATGGTGGCAAATCATGACACTATCATCCCCTATCATGATGATGGCTGGTGCTTCCAACGGCACGACTCTAGTCGCGTAAAGTCTGCGAAAGAACTCCGGCCTGGGAGTCACTTGGGATGGTAGAAAAACTCCTTGTGGGATTTCACACAGACCACTGGATGATCATCCCAGAGTTACCTGGTGAACCCATGGTTGATGAGCAACCATGGTCCGTAACTACCCCAAGTAGGCTATACGGTTATACCCAAATGGGATAGGTGCATATACCATTCATAGGTTTAGACCATTGATGAATAGAAGTTACAAACTTACTAAATGGGATGATCACCCAAGCAGTGGGAGCTGCGTGAAATATTCACAAGCGGTTGCGTTGCGCTTGGAATCAGCTCCGCAGAGCACCATCCGCTTCTCCCTAGGGTCGGCGCTGGAACAGCCTCCCATTGGGTCTAGAGAAGTTCGTATATTGATAAGCGGTGCATGTGCATATCATTCTTTTGGGGCGGCAGATTTGGGATCTATGCGGGTGTTTCTTCAAAATTGAACACCCCCAAATGGTTTGTTCATTGCTATAAATCACTCACATTGGACGATTTGGGGGTCCCTGCTTTTGAGAAACACCCAGGCTCTGGACAAACTCGGCTTTACGATACACCACAAACACGGCGGCTTGCGCCTCAGCGATAATGAGGGCGCATCGTTCGAGCCTCAGTCTGGATGAAACGTCGAATCACAGCTATAGGTTGTAGGTTCAAGAAGCAATAAGTAATGAAGAGGTATACCATAGGTATAACCAAAGGGCTAACCATAGGTATAAACAGAGGTACAACCACAGGGATAACCACAGGTGTTACCATAGGTATAACCAATCTAATTAGGCAATCAAGAAGAAAATTGTAAGTAAACTATACGTATCAATATAACTAATCATGGTAAGTAAGCACACAAAAATCATCGCTATAACCTGCGCAGAACCAATATAATTAGGTTAATGGCCCCACGTGACTAGAAGCCATTGGCAAAATGGCAAAAGTCAGAATAAGCAACATGAAAGTCATCTCGCTAAGAGCCCATGTTTCAAGTTGCATTTTTGGCAACTCCTTGAGTGTAACAATTGTGGTGCTCGTACGACGAATCATGTGCCAGAAATTTTGGTCTGGGTGCCAGAAATTTGCAGCCCATTTGTGGACAAAGCTGTTTATGTTTCATCACTAATAGCGAACTCTTAAATCATGTGGTTATGAAACCTTAGTTGGTTGTTATACTTCTATAGCCGTGATTCTGATAAACATCTTCAATCCAACAAACTGGAAATATAACCCGCCCATGAATCAAAACTGTTGAAGGTTCTACCCAACTCAGTCAACAAAGCCACCAAATTTCACTTGCGATCCAAACGATTTCAACGACCAAGGCAAGCAGCCAATAAGCAACAAAAACACACAACAAACCAATCAGCCGAGCAAGCAAACAACCTGAAATCCACCGGAAACGATTGCGTCATTCGAACGTCGAACAAAGCCTGTTTGTCAACCAACCCTCAAGCTACCCCACAGAAGAATCTCAGAGCGGCTTTGCGTGTCCTGCTTTACAAATGGTAGCAGCTGAGTGGCAACACGCTTCTAACCGGAAATGCTGGAAAAGCACATGTTCAAGCAGCGATGGTGCACCCCAGCATATTAATCAAGCTTCGTATATAATTGTGATTATTCTATTAAAGCACCAATGTAGATCCATATTAATAAGCCAACCCCAGCAGTACATCCACATTAATAAACCATCTCCAGTTTAGGTCAAATAGCCGCTGCTTTACCATCACATGTGGGGGTTTATTGATATGCATCTAACATAAACCCTTCATTTACCACAGTAATACTGCAGTGGAGTGCCATCATCACTAATTTAGACGCTTTCTGTTGGCAACAAGGCTAACCAGGCACCACTGGTTGATGGTTAGTGATGGCGTTTATTGGTGAATGATAGTGGTGGATAATTGATGGTTGATTGATGGTTGATTGATGGTTGATTGATGGTTGTGGTTGATGATCATGATGATGATGATGATGGTGATGATGTTGGTGCTGATCATGATGATGATGATGATGATGATGATGGTGATGATGATGATAATGATCATCATCATGATGATGATGATGATCATGATGATGATGATGATGATGGTGATGATGATGATGATGATGATCATGATGATGATGATGATGATGGTGCTGATCACGATGATGATGATGATGATGATGATGATGAGGATGATGGTGATGATGATGATGATGATGATGATGATGATGATGACGATGGTGATGATCATGATGATGATGATCATGATGATGATGGTGATGATGATGTTGATGATGACGATGATGTTGGTGATGATGATGATCTTGGTGCTAATCTTGATGATGATGATGATGATGATGATGATCATGATGATGATAATAATGATGATCATGATGATGATGATGATGATGATGATGGTGCTGATCACGATGATGGTGCTGATCACGATGATGATGATGATGATGACGATGATGATGATCATGATGATGATGATCATCATCATGATGATGATGATCATGATGATGGTGATGATGATGATGATGATGATGATGGATTTGCGCGTCCCCCAAAAGGACAGCAATCACATTTTGTTGCTGTATCCTTCTGACATTCTTGGTCATTCTCTTGTTGAATACCCACCAGATCGTTGTTGTTCGTTTCTCCAACATAATTTCACTGTTGGATACCCAGGACTGGGGCGATGACGTTTCCAAACTCTTTGCTGCTCCGATTTCTCATGGTAGGCATGGCCGCGCCAACCATAAAGACGTTGAAATGGAAATGATGGAACCTCAACCATAAATGTCAGACGATCTCATGATCATTCGAATGATCACAATCAATAAAATCATGAATCCACGGCATCATCCCCATCAATCAATAAAACGGACATCAATGATCTTTGTGATGGTATGCCCATCATCTACTATTGGTGCTTCTGATCATCATTGATCATCCATAATCATAGCAATATTTTTAAAATCCTCAGCTGGATGATCAAATGATGCCAGATCATTTAGATCCATCAAGATCTTAAGAATGATCACTAGTTGGGCGCCATAAATATCTACTTGGATGCTTGTGAATCACTAGAAATCCCCAAGAATCATTCCATTGATCTTCCCTTCCTTAGATGATCCTCCGGAGGATCTCCGGGGCGCCCCTGGGTGTCTCCTCCCCTGGGACGCCATCCCTGTCGCAGTCGGTCCTCCAGCTTCACACTGTGCAGTTTCATGGAGATGTTGATGTCCGACCTGAACTGCAACCATCAACGATTCTGAACCTCGAAAGTGATGAATCAGGAGCATAATGGTTGAGTTCCTAGTGGAAGAATCATGATTACTAGTTATGAGCATCATGAATGATGGTTGTCTGAAATATTACGATTAATGAATCATAATATATCATAATGGTTGAGCTACTAGTGGATCATGTCTAGGAAATCATGAATTGGTTGAGTTACTAGTGGTTGCTTAAACATCGCTACTTTAGTAATCACAATGGTAGCTGATTCACACATACTAGTCATACTAGTCAATAAACCCTGCAAATATGATGAATGACCCCTAACCAACTATTGATTATGGTAAGAATGGTAGTTCTGGTTGAGTGTTGGCTCAGTAGCTAGCTGTTAATCACCTAGCATTCTTAATGAACCCTTCATCAATGGTGTTGGTACCACCTCACCCCTTCACTGTATAAACATGTATTACATAAACTACCTCCAGTTTGTGAGCACCCCGGGGCCCAGTCTCAGAGGGACCCGAGTTCATCAAGATCCAAACGCCACCCCGATTTCGACGCTGGTCACCCTTGGTAAAAGCTTTGGGGGCAAAGTTCTCCATGGCAAATGAAACAAAACAGAAGCATTAGGGATCAATCCTGGTGGATGTACACGTGCATTAGTCTTAAGGAGCAAGCAAATCAGGGACAATCCTTGTGTTTGAGAGAGCAACCGGTGCACAATGGTTAACAGTCTTCTTGATCAACACCTATATAACAGCAGGATTGAGTTCCGTAGAAATCCTAAAGCCATTATAGCAGCACAAGAATGCAAGCTCAAGGATGGAAGTCTCCTCTCCTTGACCTGCACTGGTTTCCCATCGCAAAGCTTGAAGGAATGTTAGCACTTGCAACCAGGTATCTCCATCGAGGGAGGACGGAAGTTTGCACTCCGAGATACCAGGGAACATAAAAAGTGTCAAGCAAAGCACCAACCACTAATTGTTGTTTAACTATTATTATTGATTAATATCCCATGTTGTTAACAGTTAACCGGTATGACTGGTTACAACCCCGACAAACCGTTATAAAACCCCTGATTGTTGGTTGTCATTCCTATCACTGACCATCATTGACCAGTATCAACCTACTATCAACCATCATTAATGTTTTTAACCCCTTGAATCAACCCCTATCATAAACTAAACCAATAATCAATTGTATAATCATTGATCATTGAGCAGTATTGACCTATTTCTAACCTATCATCACCCTATTATCAACTGCTATTGACCACCATCAAGCCATGATCAACCACCATTTTTCCACCAACCAGACCTTGACGGATTTTCAACACCACCTCGCCTTGCATCTTTGGGCGTCTCTGCTCTTCGCTGCGTCACATCATGGGTGACGTCGTAACTCTCCGTCTCAGCCTAGAAAAGCGACCCAGTGATCTGAAAAGCAAATGGGGATGTCTTGGGCCCGTCTGCAGGGGGCCGCCAGTTATCATCCAGCAATACCACTCCATTTGGGGTAATAAACATGTTTAGAGGTTCCCTTGTTCAACAAACCACCAGGACCAGATGGTTATGTTGCGATGATACCACACCATAAATTTTAATGCTACAATTCCAATGGTTTCAGATGGTAGAGTGGTATAGTCATGATGGGTGTTTCATGATGGTCATTGCAATGGCCATGTGTGGAAAACATTGCAACGGAAAAGTGTAAGGAAGGGTGGCCAACCATCTGGTGAGACAGGTGGTCATAATGTGGCCATCGTTAGTGTTGGTTGCTCATGATGGTTAAGTCATTACTATGAGGTATTGTACATTACTACATGATGGTTGCTATAAATGACCGGTGGTGACCGTTGAAAACAAATTGAAACTGATGATAGATGGTCACTTTCTCCAGTCATAGCCACCAAAAAATATTATAAATAACCAGAATAATATGGTAGCAACCCCAAATCAACTAAATTTCCCAACGCAAACTTAGACCTTGCCCTTTTACACATGACAGTGGTGGTCAAAATTTAGCAATTAATCGCCTTACATGGCCCTATTGCACACATCCCCAAACAAAATGCCCAAGAGAAAATGTAAATGTATGCGGTGCTTTTGGGAGTGTCCTTTGGGGCATGTCTGTTACAAACTAAGCTACTTCTACCTCCTCCCAACCCCGTGATTACAGTTTGAAGAGATGGTACGCGCTCAAATTTTTGTCTGCTGGTACCACTTCTTGTCACAAGCAATCAGGGAACCGTCCCAACAGTCAGGTTGCAGACCCCCAAGTTATCAATTCCACCCGCAATAAACTCATCGGTCAACTCCCCATCCTGCAACCCCCGGGGCGCCCCACAACAGGTTGGTCCAGAATTCTGAAATCCGGTGGCCGATGCCAGCCGTCGTCCAAACTCAGTGTGGCCAAAGCTTCGATGCACCTACAATACTTGTTGGTTTTGGTGATGGGCGGCATCGCCGATTCCAGATCACCAACTTGTTGATCAATATCAGGAATAACATGTTTCAATTATTGTTGGTGCTGGTGGTTGTTCAACCCTTTCCATTCAACAGCCATGTCTCGACTTTTACCAACAAACAGTTGTCGCTTTTGGCTGCTGGTTGCTGTTGGCTGGGAATGCTTCGTGCCCAAAATCCACCTTTTGGGATGAATGAAACTGTTGAAACTGTTTGATCACGGCTACAACCTTTCTGGTTCACCGGCGTTGATAAAGCTGCGGATGATGAGCAACAGCACTAGGCGATAATAATGTGTTTGATGAGCTAAGGATGGGGGAAAATAACCAACAATGATAAGGAACTGTTTTATAATAGTAATTTCAGCTTCTCGGTTTCAAGTGATAACAACAAACAATCATGGCTGATAGCGATCCTAAGAAGCAGTAGTCGCAGTAAATCGATGCCTCTGAGGTGAGTTGACAGTTGTCGTCTTTGTTGGGGCTGAACTTGCAAATCACAACGGCACCACGGCCCCGTCAGAATGTGGCAATGACAGGTAAAGACTCGAAGCACATCAGACCGCGTGAAACCATACGGTTCTGGATGGTGTTTCCATGGGTGGTGATAGTAGATGGTGCTTCTGGAGCTACCTCCAAGCAACCCAAAAAAGGGTCATGTCCAAGCCGGTCAAACCATGACTAGCTGGCGGGTAAAGTCCATCCTAAGAATATTGGCGAAGCAACCGGCCACTTTTCCACTTCTCCATAGCTGCCACCGGCCCGGTATCAACGGGGCCGGCCTCAAACCGTGGAGGCTATCAAGCTGGCGCCGTACGGGCATCACGCTTCGCACATGGCAGCAACAGAAGCGCTCCACCGGCTCGCATGACCGGCCTCCGCAAATGTTGAGCAAACCAAGAATCAACCAAACTTAATCTCCTATGAGGCCAATCAACCATGAAACATCCAGCATGAAGGCAAATAATATCACTAGCCGGACGAGTAAACTGCCGAACCAAGTTGGACCCCATACCCAATCAGAATGGATGCCAGCACACGAGTCCACCAGGGACACCGCACCTTGAAATTGATCGGCAGAAGTACGGTGTGCTGTCCATACACTAACCACTTCCCTTGTTGGAAGCAAGGACCACTATGGCCGTCGAGAGTTGAAAATCAATAAAAAGTTGGTAACGAAACCCACTGTGGCGTCCAAGGCGCCTTCCAACCGTTCAGTGTGGACATGAACCAACCATGACTGCGCCATCTGAAGGTACCTCACGCCATAGGAACTACAAAGCTCAGGAGAAGGTTCCCCGCTCCAAAGCCACGGATCAGAGGTGGTCACTGGCGGACTCACTGGAACCTCGGTATCTTCCGGCTCTGCAGCACTGTCTGGCGGCGTTGGTTGAAAAACGTCTTGGCTGATGCGCAGCAGCACTCGCTGAATCTGACGGCTCTGAGCCCTGCAACGGCATACCTTCGCAACACGCGCATCATATTGTGTCCTGATGCTCGCCGGACGGTCCAGGTTGGCAAGCACTGCGGTACCGTCAGCAAAGCTGTTCATCCACTGATCTGACTGAAGGTCACTCCCAGCCTCCTGATGAGACTGGATACGCTCAATGCTCTGCCCACCGGGTTTGATCACAGCAGCAAGTCGTGACCACAAGAGCTTTGGTTGGTGCCAAAGGCTTCTTGCTCAATTTGGTTGAGTTCCAGCAGTTCCATTTCATGCGCACTGGGCACCATGGGACTTGTGACAAGTTGAGAAAATTTGCTCAAACCAAAATCAGATGGAAAGGATTGGATTGGAACTGGACCCAATGCTGGCGCCGAAAGGATGCACCACCGACGCTGTCTTTGAGTTGTCCCTGATGTTCCCGGGCTCACCATTAGGGAACCGTGAGCCAGAAGCATCCAGCACAGCTTCCATGGATAGTTGGGCTCCCGCCGGCTTAAGGCAGCTGTCACCATGGGCGGCTCTGAAAGGTGCGCGCGAAAGGATCTTCACCGATCTCTTCCAAGAACCGGAGACCAAGAAGGCGCTCTTGCTCGTACAGCTTTTGCTCGTACAGCGATGGTGGGGGCACCTCGTTCTGGCTTTGCTGGTTTGTGGTTGCGGCGTGTGGGTCCGTCGACGACCTCGCGCCGTTGTCCTCGCCATCAGGAGCCATCTTGCTTCAATCCCACGTCAGCTCTTGAGCCAACATGGCTACGGATGAAGCAACCGACGGTCCCAAATATTGAGGAAAATACACAATGGCAATCAAGCCACTAAACAATGATTGTTTAACCCTCATTACTGGCTATCATTCCCTATGATTAACCAATATCAATGGCCAAACCCCGTTGCAAACCCCTATAGAACCCGTGCTGGTGGCTGTTGGTTGCTCTCAACCATGATCAAATTATTTGCCATTGCATAACCGTTAGCAACTGGTATTAACCATCATCAACCCCCTATAACCCCGTATAAAACGTCTATGCTTGACCAATATTCATGACCCCTTGGACCAGCCCAGTGAACCCATCCAGTGGCACTGGGGCTCCAAGCTCATGCTCCACGAAGAGCAAATCGGGTCGCGACAAGGCAATCAGCGGCTTCACCTGTGGACCACGCTGAAATCAACCGCAAATGTGGAAGTAATTTACATGATGGTGATTTGCATTGGTTATAATATATGACGCTTGTTCAATTTTGTTCACATGGTTGGAATGGGTTTAATATTGGGTTTAATATTGGTCTATAATGGTTAATGAGAATAATAGTAATGACAATGAATTAGTTATCACTGGTTGACCCGTGCATGGGTTAACCCATCACTTGTCAACTCACCAAGTGAATTACCAATTGTCAATCGATTCATTCTAGCATTTCACCAGGTTGTCGCCAGTCGGCTGATGGGTGTTCGCTAGTTTACCTGCTAGCCAAAGACCTAGCCTAACAGTTTTAAGCGAGAGTCTTAACCCCTATAGTTGCTTTCTACCCCGTATTAGAATCCACTATCATTGGCCACCATCAAAAATTATATAACCCTTATAAAAACCAAAAAATCCAGCCAGACTATCCAACCAGTAGCTGTTGAACCATGATGGTTATTATATAACCATTATTCAAGCTTACAACCCCTACAAAAACCAGCCAAATATTGTTGTTGGTTATTCCCCCTAGCTAACCACATGTTTAACCATAATTCACCATAGAAATTTTCATTACTAATTAACCACTCTGAAATGAGTTACAACCAACCAGAAACCTTATAAAAGCCTATGACAAAAATTCCGCCGGGTGTGGAATCGCAGGTGCAGTCGCGCAAATCATCACGCAAAAGTGACAACCTTTTCAATGTTTTTGCCTGGTTGCCGTTTTTGGTCCTACTCTGAGCCGTTTTGCACAAGACCCCAGCGCCAAGGCAATTTCGGTCGCTGTTTTTCCCAGGTGTGCGACCTACTCTCACGAGCCGTTCTTCAAGTACATTTTTGTTGTTTTGCACAAGTTGGCACATGCAAGGTTTTCCCATCGCCACTGCCAGCCGCGGATAAAAAGATCAATCTTTGATTGAACGCCCCATTTGCCTTTCTAGTGACAGCACCAGCACTTCTTTGCACCAACCCACCCCAAACCTCCATTTGCGTTTGTCATGACAACATGCCCCAGCCCACCCCAAACCACCCTTGGCGTAGCATCAATGTTGTTAGCAAGCGAAAGCGAACGTTAACATGCCCCAGCCAGCCCACCCCAACCCATCCTTAACATCAGATTAACATGGTTTGCAATTGCAAGCGAACATTAACATGCCCCAGCGTACCCCAACCTGTCCTTGACGTAGCATCTACGTTGACATACAATAAGCAGAAAGTGCCATATATCAAAATCGCAGTAGTCACACGTTCGGTTTTACACCCGTAGGCATTAACATTATCATCAGTAGTTGTTTAACCATTGTTGTTCGTCATTATCCCCTATTATCAACCATTGGTAAGGCTTATAACCCTTATAGTTGCTCATCAAACCACAAGATTATCACAATAATCCCAGATAATCCCGATGTAATCCATGAGTCTGGTATCATGATCGTAAATATGAGCGCATTTTGTTTATCACCGTAATCCCATATAATCCCCAGGTTATGATTCATACGAGTGTTTCTCAGAATAGGGGACCCCCCAAAACCGTCCAATATCAATCATTTATGGTAGTAAGCCCACCATTTTGGGGGTTCCGTCTTTTGAGAAAGCACCATTGACCAGCTAATATGAAACCAGATATATAATCTTATATCATCCCAAATTATCATCCCCCATGTAACCATCATTACCCGGATTATCATCCTATATCCTCTTTAGTTGCTAGTTCTTATCCCGCATTATTAACCATTAACCAGCTACTATTGGCTAACTGCTTGAAGAAACCATGGTATAAAACCTGGTGGTTCAAACATACTTTGTCCAGAGTATCACCATAATCTTCATATCCCCATGTTTAAGCACTAGAGTATGTAACCATTATCCATCACCATAGGTTTTATAGCTAATATGAACCCATCAATATTTCATATTATTAAACCATAGGTAAAACAATTGTAAAACCTTCATGGGTGAAACCATATCACTAACCATTGTTTTGCCTATTATTGTTGGTGATTATCCCTCACGTTTGGTTGGTTAATATTGATCCATAGCCATCTATAGCTGGTATATCCCCTATAGTTGCTAGTTGTTATCCCCTAGGATTATCCAGCAAAACCAGCTAGTTAAGCCATGGAAGTTGGTTGGTCAATACTGACCCGTAGCCATATAGTTGGTTGGTCAATAGCGATTAACCATGGCTAATAATGGATCAAAATTGTTGGTGTCCCTATGATTGTTGGTTATGAACCATGGTTATTACTGAATGACTAACCATTGTTATGTATAACCATTAACCAGCTAGTTGACCATTGTTGTTGGCCTATCCCCTAGACTTGCTAGTTGTTATCCCCTGCTATTAACCAGCAAAACCAGTTTTCAATGCACCATAGATGTGGCTGTGGGTCAGTTCACCCTTAGTCCCCCTGGTTCCCCTATCATTAACCAGCTCGTTTTCCCTATGATTTGGATGGTTATTATAAGCCATTATTGTTGGTCAATATTGACCCTTAACCACCATTCACCAGTTGCAGTTGCACCATTCTTCAACTTGCCATATATCATTCTATCATGCTTGACCCATAGGCATTTATTGATGGTTAACTGCTTGACTCATTGCCATGTCTCAAAATAAGGGACCCCCCAAATCATCCATTACTAGTCATTTATATTAATAATTGGGGCCCCCTATGGCTTGAGAAACCACCAAGTTAACCATTACTAGTCCTATGAACTTGATATTTGCTGGCTGCCCCAAGCTGCATTTTCTGGGCAAAACCCTGTTAGTTGCTAGTTGTTATCCCCTATTATAAGCCATAAACTTGATGGTCAACTGCTTGACCCATTGCCATGTGAACCATGAATTGACCATTAACCTTCATCATCAACCAGTGGTTTATTAATCTTGGGTCACCATTAACCATGGTTCACACTCTCTGCCCTCCGCCTTCTGCAGCTCCACTTCGAAGTCGGCTCCCAGCTCCACGGCCAGCGCCATCCCAGCGGTGCCCTCGCCCTTTCGAGAGGCGATCGTGGCACCCAGGACTCAGGGGGACCGCGGCTGGAAAACCATGGGGAAACCATAGGGAAACCATAGGAAAACATGGGAAAACCATGGGAAAAGCATTGGAAAACCATGGGAAAACCGTATGAACAATGCAGAATCGCCATGTTTCACGTAGGAAAACCTTGGGAAGGCAGCCATAAATGCTGGATTTTCCCTTTCCAGGTTACTTTAAGGGTAGACCATCGATATGGTTCAATGATGGCAACAATGATGGGTCATCGCGTTTTTTATGTTGGAATGATGGTTCGATCTCGAATGCAAGTGCAAGCCCAGTATCTGATGCTTGGACTACAACGAACAACGGCTGTTCAGCGAACGTGTCGCGTCTCTCCACACATGGCTGTTTCTAGGGGACAAAATGGTGGTTTTATAAGGGATTATGGTGGTGAACAAGGTTTGTAATAGAGGATCACAACCAATAAAAAGACCAACAATATGGCGGTTTCTCAAGATTAGGAATTCCAAAAAATGGCTGGTTTATTCCTTTACATGATTCCTCTTGGATGATTTGGAGGTACCGCTATTTTGAGAAACAGCCTGTCGTTGAATTACTGCATGCCCTGCCATCTCCTAATTGACATTCAAACTAATGGTCATCCCAGTACGAATTGACCATGATTGACCAATGAGCATGCTTGCAGCTGTTGCCAATAATATGACCGTACTGAGTACGTTCAATCATTCCCAAAGGTTGTCTGCCCCAACGTAACGCAGGAGTCGATGAGGTACCCAGAAAATGCAACTTGGGGCAGCCAGCAAATATCAAGTGTTCAGGTACAGTATGGTACAGTAGGATAGAAATCCATCCGTCTTCGCTTGGTCTTGACCACCTCCAACCAGCACCCAACAACTCGTTGCCGTGGAATCTCCCCACCTGCAACACTTCCACCAACTGGTACAGTCGGGCCATCAGGTGCAGTTTGTTCTCTTCCTGCGACCAGGCCCTTGGTCATGAACGTCCCATGGATCTGGATGGGCGGTGATCTGTTCCTAGTGTAGAAGTAGTTGCTGATGGTAGGACTTGAGACGATCCAAGCATGCTTCAAGTGTAGCCAAGTTGAGCATTCCCATGTCGAAAATGTTTGGTATTTGTTGGCATCTTAACACCGGCTTGTCCCCGTGCTCGAATCAGGCACCTTGGAACTTGTCAGTGTTTCCTTATCGACCAGGAATGAGTCACTGCCCCGAAAGCCAAGGAATATCATGAAATCAGAAAGAAAATCCAAAAACATCCTGAACAATCATCCTGAAACATCTGTTGCAAATTTCTTAGAAGCGTCCTGGAAGCGGCCTCGCTCCCCCTGGTCCCCACTGAAGGTACCCCTGGGCTTGGCCGCTCGCTCCCAAGCAACAGCCATGGTGGTCGCCACGACGCCGACCCCTTCACCGTTCGGTCCTGATCTGCCGTGTCTTGGCCTCACTGTGTCACGGCTCCAGTGATCGGTTGGTTGGTGGTTGGTTGGTGGTTGGTTGGTGGTTGGTTGGTCAAGGTTGGTGAATGGTTGGTGGTTGGTTGATTGGTTGATTGGTTGGATAATTGCTTGTTAATAGTTCCGTTGGTTGGTTAAAGTTGGTTGATTGTTTCTTAATGGTTGCTGGTTGGTCAATAGGGTGCCATTGTTGGTTCATAATGAGCTTGGTTTAAGCATATTTGGTTGGTTGGTGGTTGGTTCATAAGCATCAATAAGCAACAGTTACAGGCTACAATACGATACAGGCTGCAATGTTCAGATATACCACCTCCAAGTGGTTGGTTGGTCGGCTACGAACCATTACTACTGGGAAGCTCACTTGGGCATTAGTCATGTTCAGGCACTCAACATGGCCCGAAATCAGCATGTTCCAGGCACTTTCAGTCACTTTTTGAGTCTCGCAAAGAGTAGCGTGCGAGATGCGATGCCAGCCATCGCCCAGGATAATAGCACGGTAACGGCAACAAAATAAACGAAAACAACCCAAAAAAAGAGAGCAAAAAGATTCTTCCAGAAAGGTGGCCCAAAGTTTTTTGGATGACTTTTTGAACTTACAACGTTTATGTGACCTTGGATGACTTGCGTCATTTGTGGTCACAGCAAACAGGTGACAACTGGAAGTCGGATGTCATCGGGGGTTCACCGGGTCTCGGCCAAAGGGCATTTCCGTAGATGTCGGGCCGTTCTCTTGGCGTCTTTCACGCTGCATTCCACAAATTCCTTCAGGCTGAGTAGCTGGGATGATCATTGGATGGACCGGGAAGGAGATGGTCGACCACCTGATAGGAAATCTCCTGATGGACCTGATAGGTATCAGGAGGTAGTAATGAGGTACCTATCAGTGACAGGGGACTTTGAGCTGGTGACATGACCCGTTTTCATTTGATTGGGAGCTTGGGACTTGGGAGATCAAACTCACCTGGCTGAGGGTGACCATCCCCACAGCCCGACCAGCCGAAGGGATGGCAGGGCAGGATTTCTGGATATCACGCTGGTTCTCCCGTGTTTAAGATGGTTCAACCATATCAGCTTATCGTTTGTAATTACACGATGGGATCTAAAAATGATGGGAAACCATTTGCAGCTTCCTGGATTCGGATGGCTTTACAGATTGTGATGTTTGGGGACCCCAATCAGCTGAGGAATGTGGTTGCGGACATTGACATCTCAGGCGGTTGGCACCCTGTCGACAACCTCAACCTCTGGAGACCCAATGGATCTGGTGGAAGGTATGTGGGAGAAGGACGAACATGATCCGGATTTATGACCACCAATCAGAGACAAAGAGAGTCTCAACTAACAAAAAGGGCATCAACATCATCATCATCATCATCATCATCATCATCATCATCATCATCATCATCAATCGCCAACAATCGAGACTTTGACGACTCAGTGATTGCTTGAAAACCAACTAGAATACACGAACCATGAAACTACGAACGACTCAATGAACGGATAAATACCATCCATTACATAATAAAAATACCACTCATTAAACCGCCAGTTTTCCATGAAAAAGATCCATTAATCCACTCATCGAAGCGAGAACCCAAGCTGCAGCATTGATCCAATCGGCGCTTTGCGACTCGCTGCGCCAGCTGCGCCTCCTTCAAGATCCCGCTGAAGCGTCTCAGGATGTCCGGACACTCCAAGGCGAGCTCCTGGTGCGGAGCTCGATGCGTTTGTTGCATGGCTGCATGCTTGGATGTTCACAGATGTGTTAGGACAGGATTCACAACCGAGCTGCCAACCAAGCAACTAAGCAACCAACTAAGCAACCAACTAAGCAACTAAACAACCAAACAAACAAACAAACAAACCAACCAAATCAAACCAACTAAGCATGAAACCGAGCTGCCAACCAAGCATCTTCCCAGCCAACTCAGTTGCAAAAGGACATCGCTCAACAGCTGCACACGCCTCACTATAGTGCTGCAGCTGCGGCTGCGCCTGGAAGAGGCTGCAGGATGGTGATGGTGCAATGATGGCCAAATGGTGGTTTTATAAGGGACTATGTGGGTTAGTAACAGGTGATTATAGTAATTCATAGGGGATAATAAGCGGCAATTACAAGGGATAAACCATATTAGTGATCATAGTGGTTAATAATAGAAGATAATGACTAAGAAGAAGGCCAACATGGTGGTTTCTTCAAATTTGGGACCCCAAGTTATGGTAGGAGTTTGTTAGTATGAATGGTGAATAGTTGATGATTTGGGGGTACCTCTGTTTTGAGAAACACCCAAATGGCTACTGGTGGTTAGCGCTGACTAAAACCGGGTTTAAAATTTTGATAGCTGCCCATGGTCTGCAATGGATGAGACTACATGGGGCTAATCATGCTCAATGATGAAGGCTCATAAACTTTTGCGATTGTAAGTTGATGGTGAAGATGTAGCACATGGAAATAGAGACGCAACAAAGCAACTATTTCTCATTGGCTGTGAAGTAGCATAAAGGAGTGGTTCCAGGATTCCCTTCCATCTGGTTGCTGGTTCAAATGAGCAGCTCCAAATGCATACTGGTGATATCTCAGAACCCCCTTCCACGGGCCAGCCGATCAACTGACCAAATCTGGGCTTCAGAAAGTCAGCTAATTGTCAACTGTCATCATCCAGGGTGAACCATTATCGACACGTCTCAACCCACTGATGAAACCGTTACCACCGGTTGATCATCATCATCATCATCATCATCATCATCATCATCAACCACGATCAATGCACCATGCTTAACCACCAATTCACCATCCTTTTGACCATCAACCATTGCTTATTAACCACCCTTGATCAGCCATGATCAACCACGATCGTTAATTAACCATCATTTTCCCTCACTAACCATCACTAACCACCATTTCCACCATGGTCAGCCATAGCAAGCGCCACGTTGCATCCGCACCCACGAGTCCAACAGGTCGTGTCGTTGCGACGCGTCGGACGACGCGTCACGCCGCGTTAAAGCAAGGCACGTTGCTGATGATTTCGCCCAGCTGTTCGGTGATGCCCTGAGAGTCGGTACCGTTGCGTTGTGGGCGTGGGGAAACGAGGGCGGCTGGGGCGAGGTTATAGATGCAATGTGTGTATATATATATATATATACACTGTGTATGAATATGGTATTGCAGCATCTATCTAGAAGCAGGTCTACTTCTGTCTACTTGTTGACTATTTGAATGTGTGTGTTCGACCTATTTTCTGATGCAGGTATGTACATACCTACCAACTCTGTCTGATGTGATCAGCAACAACCAGCTGGTAGAGTTACAAACGGGTAGAATTTCATCAAGGATCAGCTGGAAAATGTCGAAGACTCAACCAATTTTTCAGGCGACTCCCTTGGGTTGTCAAGGCTGCAGTCAGATCCACAAAGGCAGCGGGTGGGACTTCAATTCAAGGTCAAGACGTCCGTCCACCCCGGACTGAAACGTTTCGGGCCAGAAAATTATGAACCTCAAAAACCGTAACAATGATGATATATGATGATATCATATGATATCCGCTTCTATGCCGACAAACCAACCCTGGCCAGGATCTCATTTACGACTTCCAAGGTCTAATTCACCACCCTAATGTTAACCCAGGATCAATAAACCCCAGGAAATGGAACAGCCAATTCATAGGAAATTTATGGATTATATAGGCATCATTCCTTAATAATCCTGGGATATCCTGGGTAAACACAGGAAATGTTTATCCTGGGATATCCTGGGATAATAATCCTTAATATCCTGGGATAATCCTGTGATTATCCTGGGATATCCTGGGTAAACATTCTCCAAAAATGTGAATCCGTCGTCGTTCTCTCAGATCCCTCGTCTCGGTGGCGACCACGGCGGAACCGCCTGCTGTATCAGCTTCGGGGCAGGAGGCCACAAAGCCAACCTCGCCGCCGCACCATGCGCAAGCGTTTCATGGGCAGGTCGTGGTGATTAACAACAAATAGTTGTCATGACCTAACAACAACAAATGGTTAGTTAACAATAGTGACAACTATTTGTTGTTAATCACCATGACCTAACAACAACAACCCAATTGATTGTTAACAACAAATAGTTGTCATGGTGATTGTTAATGAAACGCTTAACAAGCAACAAATTGTTGACCTCACTATGGTCATGTTTTCATGCTTTCATGCTTAACAACAAATATTAACGGTGAAAACAAGCATAGTGGTTGATAAGCAACAATTAAAATGGTTCATGACCACCATGGATGTTAACAACCATACAGGCATTTTAGATCCAACGTTCATGGTGGTTAATGAGCAGCAACAAACTAAACTGGGATACACGTGCTACTCAAGAACAGGGGAGTAGAATACTCATCAACTCTGGATGGGCCCGGGTGGATTTTGAGTCTTGGGATTCTGCACCAAGAATGGAAGTCAGATGTCAAAATTATTCAAAATGTCTGAAGGGGCTGCGCCAAAGCACTTAGTTGATGATGGATAAGTGATGGTTACGTGGTGGTCATATAATGACTCCGGGACCCAACAGGGATGTAGAATAGCATAATGTTGTCTAGCCGGTTGATGATTGGCAGTGTGGGGTAATGGGAGATCCGGCTGTTTGTAAACCAGCCCAAATTTCAAAGGTGAATCACCACCACTCTGCGTTAGGTAGAATCGGTGATGGTTTATAAGCAAACGGATCTCCCATTAGTTGGGAGTGGGTTCAAGATCTTGAATCTTGATAGAAATCCACATATATACTTTGATGCCGTTTTGTCACAACGGATTTCTCTTCCACATCGCTCAATGTAACATGTAAACAAGATTGAAACTCAAGCGCTGGTCAAGTGCGCCATGCTTCGCGCTCGAAGTAAGAGGGTTTGATGGCGAAGGCCCTCGTCATTCATCAAGGATTTCAAACCACCATTCGACAGTATGATCCATGATCCACCAGCAAGTACCACTATCAACCAGTCACCCACTATGGATACTGGCTGTTGACAACTATAAACCACTATGAACCACTATGAACCACTGGGAACCACTAACCACTGATGAACCACTGGGAACCACTAACCACTGCTGAA
>VSDK01014432.1:0-17163 GCA_009767595.1 Symbiodinium kawagutii | reverse complement strand
GCTGAACCAGGTATAACCCACCAGTATGAACATGAACATCCACTCTGACCTGATCAGCGCCATTCGCAACAACACCCACCAGCTGACCTCCTTCGCTTTTCGTCCGTGGCCTCTTCAATGGGAGCCAACACCTGTGGTTGAGAGTTGACCATGGTGAGAACTCACCGCTGTGGATGAGACTTTGCCTTGGAAACCACTGGAAACAGTTGTTTGTTTCATGTTGGTGGATGTTGGTCGATGAGACGTTGGCTTGGATTTCACTGGCTTGGCTTGGGATTTCTTGATGTTCACAAGCAACTGTTTGTTTGACATTGGTGGATTTCTTGATGTTAGCAGCTTTAATGATGTCAGTTGGCCGCTATCGGAGCTGTGTGAGGTTACTGTGATCGACACAACGGACCTTGTGCGGCTGGTCGCCAAAACAAAGCATAGCTGAGCTATCATAGGTCGCCGTATCCAATTTGCAGGGGTGATGTCAAATCTGAATTGATGAACCTCTGTTGATTTACTTAACTACAGCATTTTCTAGCTCGTAAATAGGGGGACTCTGAGTGGGATTTTCCAAAAGAAGGTGCTCGACTAGGGCAACCAACTATTTCTCGGTTCAGCGTCGACATCCAAGAACAGCGGGCTGATAGATCCCACCATGGTCCATGGTAAGCATCATTTCTGGATAATTCCACCATGTTCTACCACCCTCTTTGCTCTGTACCATGCTTGTTTAGTGAAACCAGCGCCAGTATCGGATTGATTGGTTGGTTGGTTCTGACTGTTCGAACTACTGGGAATAATAAACTCACCGGTAAATAATCTGACATTCTGATTGGTTTAGTTCTATGACAGTTTGATGCATTCCACCCTTCCAACCCACTATCCTCGAAAGCGGTGCTTAAATAGGCCCTTAAGATTCCTCAAGTCATCAATGGCTACAAATAGTTGTCAAACCAAGATCACTCTCTGGTGAACATGGCTGGCTGTATGTCGTCATAGCAGCAAAACTACTAGCCATTGCTTACATCGTGAAATGATGTCTGACTACTATCAATAATTAAGACTTATATAATAAGACTGATTATCCAACATGCATCCAAAAATGTCATTAATCAACCATGAATCCCCCATTGCCATGTTGAATGCCCATTAGTGCTACTTCTTATATCCTCACAATGAGCCATTCTTTCACCATCATCAACCCATTGCCATGTTCCCAGATTGATTGTTGTTGGTCCATGCCATCTACCATCAACCCTAGCATTAACCAATTCTCAACCACACCAGTAAGCATCATGAACCGTGATCGCGGCTGGATCCCCAACTTCTCTTCGCCATTCAGCCAAACACCATCAAGAAAAATCACCCATAACCCATCCACAATCATCATGACCATCAACCCAAAAGGACCATCATAACATGAATCATACCCATCTGACCATAACCACCCCTGACCATCCATTGACCCCCCATGACCCAACCATCTTTCAGCCCAGCACCCGTTGCCCCGTCACCGCAAGGGATCCCTCGCCTGCTCCGCACTGAGCTCCACCTTGCGCAGCTCGCGCACGGCTGCCCTCAGGAAGTCCTCCACCGAGGGGTGCTCGCTGCCTGGGCCGTGGACTGTGGCCACCGACCTTCACCGATGATGGCCCAACCCCCCGGGTTCAGTGGGGGTACCCTGTGGCCTGTTGATACTCCAGGTGCCAACTTTCAGGGTCGGAACTGATTTTTCATATTATTCATCTCTTGGGTCGAAGCCAGCAGGGTGGAATCGTCCATCAATGACCCCCAAAGTCCTGGCAGTTTCCGTATCAGTAATGATCATTAGGATGGTTGGTTTAGGGGTACAATCATTTTTGGACAATCCCAAGCGTCACTGTTGCTACAATTCAATAAGTCAATTCAGAGCCGTGGGTGTTGACCCAACCAGGGGCCATTGTGCATTGAGAACCATAACATTTCCCCACTATGAACCAATGTTAACCGTCATTAACCATTCTCAAGGGGTTGTTGGCAATCCAACCATCCTTGAGAACCATCATTATTCACCACCATTTAGCATTAATGGTCCAACATTTATCCACCATGATCATCTTGCGATTAGCATCCCCCTGTGTGATCTCAGCTCGTCCCATTCTGTAGTGGAACCCATGGGCTGTTGCTGAGGTCCCCTACCCAGTTCCCAAGCAAACCACCGCGCGGCTCGGATGAGCCTCGGAGATTGGAAAATCACCAGTCCGGTCGCTGAAGAGCAAACACCATGGGGCAGTAGATTCATCAGTTGGCGGTTGGTGGTTGGTTATGACCCCTGTAACCATGGTTACTTAGTGGAAAATAATGGTTATTCTCAACCAACCAATGGTTAGTGGTTAGTGGCGATGACAACCAGCTAATGGGACTCTGCAACTAGGCATGTTGTTGGGAAAAGGTCATCCAAGGAAACTCTATGTTTGAAAGAAAGTATATTGGACGATGATTCCAATCCCAAGAGTTGCAGGAGTTGGATCTGTGCCCATGCGTCGGTGAAGGTACCAGTTGCCATTCTTTGCCATGCTAGCCTTTGGGTTTACCTGTCTAGCCGCAAGATGCAAGCCATCTGTGGAGGATTTACCTAGCAGCAAGGGTGTTGCCATTACCAGCTTGATCTACAAGAAGGTAAGCATATACCATGATAAACCATTGTCGCTGTAGGGCGTCCAACTTTGCAAATGCTCTGCTTGGAGATGTGGTGACCTTGCAATAACAACATTTCGCACTTGCAGGTGAAGGATCCCTCAAAATAACGGCTCTCGGATCTTCGAATTATTTGCTGGTGGTGAGTGGTGAATGGGGAAATGACCCATAACAACACTGAAGAATAAGTCCAGTCCCGGTTTAGAGGAAAGATACCTGCAAAATACAGGAAACCACTATGTGAAGATGGTGAATAGTCGCCACTTCCCTGGAGCTTTTCCGACCAGATCCTATGATACTACTATTTTGGCGGGGGTTCCCGGCATTCCCTACTATTAACCAGAATATTAGCCATAGAAAATCCAGTGGCTTCTCTGTTACCAACCACTACTGGGCGCACGAACCCTGGGATCATTCAGCGGCGACCGTTACGACGACAATCTGCGATCCGCGTCCCCCACAGAGCAGGCTGCCCTTTGGGCGGCCAGCCATAGTTCGATTGCACCTTTGGCAGGAACACTGGTGGCTAACTGAATGCTTGAGTCAAATGTTTTTTACTTAGCGGTAACCTTCAATGGTTACGTCAATGATTAATTGAATTGGTTGCCTTAACGATTAACTTGATGTTTACCTGAATGGTTACCTTGACGCTGAGCTTAAAGGTCAACTGAATGGTTCACTTGATGATTGACTTCATGTTATCTATCTTTGGAATAGCTGCATCACCAGCCGTTTCTGGGGCCATGCAACACGGAAAATGGTGAGTTTGGGGCTCCCGGATGGCACACCATCCTTGGTGCTATGGCGCTATCCCCCATATTGAAAGGCGACCACATGGAGACAGAAACGTTGACCAAAATGTCTACTATATAATGGTCATTAATGGTTCTTATCTTTATTGACCATGACTATGGAACAATATGTTCAAAGTACTAACCACACGCCCCAATGGTGCCATTCGTTTTTGTTGAGCGTCATGATGCAAATGTTGATTAGCCCTTGGTCAAGATGTTCGATTAACCAGAAGTGACAATTGCAATAATGTTTCTATTTGCAACAGTCAATGCTTACCTATAGTTGAACCATTGCTCGCTGCTGGCAAAAATTATTGACCGATGGCATCCCCTGCTATGGTTGTTGACCATCACTAAGCAAAAACGTAAACCTGACGCACGTGTCTATTGATGTTGTCATATAAAGTCAACCATCATTTGTGGCATAGTTGGTGACATTTGTGCCACAAACCTTGACTTGACAATCATTGAGCATAGTCCACCGTCAAAACTAATAACCATCATTCTTATCCCGTGAAGCATTAACCATTAACGACAGTCAAACACAAGGATCATCAGGATTGATTACTCACTAGCAATGAGCAACAACAGAACTGATAAACATAGTCTGATTAAGCATCGTTATTCATCAACCATCACTAGTGATTCATAGTCAATCATCATTCATGAATATTCATTATATGCTCAACAAACTAACTAACCAAGTTTAACAATTTCTTGTTCTTTGTCAGTACCCTCTGGTAAGCCAACCTGGTTATGCTACAAATCGCCATTTCTTCTAGATAAAGCGGCTATTTCCTTTGCAGGTGTTACACTTCCAGGTTAGTTTGCCCAAGGTTAACAATCATCATCAACCTCTATTGTAAATCAACCATCACGTACCGATTACTGGCCATTATTGATTAATTGATTAAGCATTCACAACCAATTATGAGCCATTGTCAACCATTAGCCGTGATTAAACATGACGGGAACATTAACGACTGTAAACCACTATCAACCACTCTATTCTTGACCACTCAGAGCAACAACATCAAACACCTCTCGTCCTGATTCCCCTCTCGCCTCGAGCTCAACTCGCGCCTAGCACTGAAGAACCCGCGACAAGGACAAGCGACGACTAACGAGTCGTGATCCCCGGGGAGGACAGGCGGACAGGCGGACAGATGGCCGTGATGGCGATTGTAGTGAGTGATTGGTGTAAATGAATGTAAATGATAGGTATTTGTGGCGGTGGTTTGTGTCATCTTAGTGAGACCTTTTAACTTTGGTGCATGAATTGTAGGGTATCAGTATAGTCTTTATTAGTTGTTCCAATGGCTGGTAATAGTTGAGATGATGATTCACAACCAAACAACAGCCGACCCTAAGTAGTTCACCATACTTATGACTTTGACCACTATAAATCATTATAAACCACTATAAACCAATATAAACCATTATAAACGATCAATTATAGATTATTTACCATTATAAACCATTATAGAACCTTTATAAATCAATATAAATCACTGGTTTATCACTTCTACTATATGATTTAACTGCTATGAACCGACCCAGCTCAGCGAAGTTGGTTCATCAGCCACGAACCATCAATCGCTGCTGATTCGCGTCGTCCCGACACCGCACGCGTGCCTTGTGGGACTGCCTTGCCTTCAACACACGTGCACGCAACGGCGTGTGACCTCAGTAGCAACGGCAGCAGGGGTGGAGATGGGGGTCAGTTGAAATTCAGAATCATGGATGATAAAAATGGTTGATGGACATGGATGACAAAAATGGATGATAATGATCATTGGATAATGACCGTTGGGAATTGAAAGGATGGAGTTATACATAATTTGGGTACCGTGCCTACCGTCAGTGTCCCAAAAGTGCATGGTTGTCTTTTGCAAGCCATTTCAGTAGGCTATAGTGTTCTCGTCTTTGTGAAGGGACTTGATGATTATTAATGGCTAATTTGTTAATAATCATTACCTTATCAAACTATATAAAACCACTATAATGCCTTACAAAAACCACAAAAATTCCCGAAGGGCGAGGTCATCATCCACCTTAGCTGATGGACCACTCTTCACAGGGTTGGCCTTATAGCTGGATCGCTGTTTGTTTTCGGCTCGGCTCGGCTCCCAGGCAATTGTGAAACTCCAGCTCCACTTCCTTCGCAGAGAAACCCCGCTGCTGTCAGAGACAGGCCGTTCAAGTGCTCGAGGGCACAGGGTGAATGGATAGAAATCCAACATGGACCATGTTTCGACCATGTTACAAGCATAGGTTCGAGCAAATGGTGGCATAAACGACCCCTGCAGCCTGCATCATGCTTTGATTGCCGGCATTGGTATTGCCAACAATGTGGTACGTAGTGGGGAAGATTGGGACCAGGGTCTCCAAAGAACGGAGTGCCGCATGCATCGTTGAGCCCAGTGATCGCTTGCTACATAACCAGCTGAATGTGGAGCTGAGTTTCTTGATCAACTTCGCAGCCATCCCCCCGGTTGTTCGCTTCGGGATACCACCTTTCTGTCCCTACATCACCGGGTTGATGGAAAAATCGACCTGGGAAGCATGGCTGTTGAAATCAGCAACTACAGGGGTGTCCCAGGTCAATTTTCCCATCAACCATTTCTGGGAATCCCATGGTTTTAATGAGAAACATTCTAAAAAATGATTCTAAAAAATGATTCAAAAAATGATTCAAGAACTGATTTTGAAACATGTGTTGTTTTAATGATGAAAACAATGTTGTAACTTAAAAAAATGATCATTACAAAATAATTTCAAAAATATGAGTTGAACAAAAAGATGAAAACAAATCAAACAAACAAAAACACATCCAAAAACATGTGTTTGTATTTTCATCCAAAAAACACCACAAACATACTCTGTCGACAAACATGGCTTCGCCCCAAAAACATCCAAAAACTACCCTCTGGTAAACTAACATAGCAATGGAAAATCCACCAATTATCAATGGTTTCCTAGGGTGTCTCTATAAAACATGGTGGATTTTCCATTGCTATATTAGTTTACCAGAGTGTAAACTTTCTTTCGCCACACC
Source organism: Symbiodinium kawagutii (assembly GCA_009767595.1). Lineage (NCBI taxonomy): Eukaryota > Dinophyceae > Suessiales > Symbiodiniaceae > Symbiodinium > Symbiodinium kawagutii. The sequence continues at coordinate 10,644 of VSDK01014432.1, read as the reverse complement.
TACGGAGCCGTGTAAGCACCGGTGACGAATGGTCACCACTCCTCAGCTAACTGTTCGATGGATCGCCTCGTTGTGGTGAATTCCAGGCCTTGGCGGATGGCGTCAGATAAAAGTGGCCTAGGTGAACTTGGTGGCTTTTAGTGGGTGTATGTGGTTTAGTGGCAAGGGATATGGCTATGGGTCAATATTAACCAACCAACCAATGGGGGATAGTGACCAACAATAATAAGGGAAAACAACGGTTAATGATGGGGGAACCAGGGGGAACCAGGGGTATGGGGTTTTGACCCACCGCCATATGATGAACTTTAGCAACTTTTAGTGGCAAAGCTTCATTTTTAGTGGCGAAGAATGGTAAATGTTTACCTAAGTAATTAGTGGCTATATGGTAACAAATAGTGGCTACATGATAAACCCTGGCTAAACTGTAATAGCTTTTAGTGGCGAAAAATGATAAATCAATCATATCCCAAAAAGCCCGAAAACCTTTATAAGGTAGTAGCTGTAAGCAACCCAATAAACACAGGTATCTGCGTGTGCTTGGACAGACAATGATTACTCTACGTTTTCACGTTCTTCACATCCATGCATCTGCTTCTGAATTAATCTTGAGCATGATGACGCACCGCGTTTTTCCAGCCGGGTATTGCACATGTTCAGCTGCTGCCTTCATTGGCTCGCTGGCTCAGCGAGTCATAGCTAGTCATAGACCATCCGCACCATTTTTAGTGCTTCAGAATGGAGTGCTGAATCGCAATAATGCCAATGATGCCCATCAATAGTAGTTGGTGACTGCTTGATCATGATTGAAAAGGTTTTTGAGGCCAAGTGATTGGTTCATTGTGTGTGTGTGTATGGATGTGACTTGTGATCAGCAATCCTGACATGGGTCGTCTGTCGCAACAAAATCAACGGTCCACTTTTATTTTAAGATATAAAGTGACATGAATAGAGCACGAACTCTCAAATGGTTTTTGAAAGCAAGAAATTTTGCAACAAGGGTGAGCACCAAAAATCAGCATGGACCCTAGAAGACAGACGCATCTGGTTGGTCAACACAAAATTGGGTATGTACCAAAATAATTCCCCCAACAATCTACGGTTTCCCCGGAAAATCATCATTTTTTGGTGGCTGATTGGTTACCCCATGGCTTGGCACATACCCATTTGGTGATAGATTCCTCCATGGCCATAACGAACCTGAGGCCTCGACGGGCCGTGAGGTCCCCTGGCATTGGTGACCCTCAGCCCCTGAATGTTGAACATCACCATGTTCCAAAGATCAACCATGATGTTTCCTGTATCAACTAGTGGTCAATAGTGGGCAATAGAGGTCAATAGTGGCTAATAGTGGTTGGTTAATAGTGGCGGTGCTTGATGTTGATGGTGGTTATTGTCCTGTATCACTTTGTGGTCAATAGTGGCCAGTGGTGGTTGATGTTGGTTCACAAGGTCAACCAGCTACAAACGGACAACCAAACAAGTGGAAATGATGATGACTAGAAATGGATCGCAGTTGATTAGCCACTGACTATTGTGCTAAATGACCAGAGTATAACATGTTTGACAATGGGAAATGGCAAATGACAGCTGATGGTGGTCGAAGGATTGTCAGCAACCGGGGACAAGCCCAGCAGCAGTGGACCAATCATGCGGCCACGCCCATTTTCATTATGATTTGGATATTGTGGTGCTTGCTAAACTGGTGAAATCTCGACGCATCCCTAGTAGACTGATCTGTGCCACTGGGCTCAGCCGACAACGCCCATCTGTGAGCGCCAGCTGAGAGCAAGACCACCACAGGTTGTCGCTTAATCCAGTCTCAGGTTTGCACCAAGTCAGCAAACTGGTGATTTACTGTCTCTTTCTTAACTTTCGTGGCTCATCATGATCAATCATATCACGATTGTTGTCCATGGACAGGGGTATCACGCAAACGCTGTCACGGTTTTCAAAAAGTTCACAACTTGCGCGTGTTTATCGGGGGTGCCACTCATGGACGTACCCGAAAGATGCGTATAAACATCATGACTAGTTGATCATCAACAGCAAAGACAGGGCCGACATACACACTTTCGTTTCCCATTTGATCAGAGAAGCTGATGAAAGAAGCTAGCAGGTTGAGTCTCGGAAGGTCTTGTTCTGATGCTTGGCCGTGACAACTTGTACCAACCATCAGCTCTCCCGCTGCCTAGAGAGTTCCACCGCACGGTTCCACCAGGCTCAGTGAAACCTGAAAAAAACGTTGCTCCACGCCTTCCATGACTTTCTTCAGCTGCTCCACCTTGTCCTAGCAGCGCAGGGTAGCTTCAACTCGCTCCTTTTTATACTATGGGTACACCTGGCTCCGAATCGCTCCCTCCAAACCAACAAGCATTTTCTCGAACTACCAATTTTGGCGCTAAGTCAACAAGGGCATGAGTCATGAACTTGGCCGCGATTGCATGGCGGTTGTGGGTCCGGAAGCGTTACAGACCACTTGGGCCAATGGCTAGCAACAAAATCGCCATCAGGACCTCCAAGCGAGGCTCCAAGTCTCCATCATATCGCTGGCTAGAAATTGGATTTGGGTTTTGGTAGTAAGCAAATCTCACAAATCTCAGAAATCTGAGCTGATCCATGTTTTGGGTGGATTGTCTTCATGAATCACCAATACCTACTTGTAATTCGGTTGATGTCTGAGACATCTGTTGCACCAATGGCTGGTCTTGTTGACATCATCCACGCTACTATAAGTAGTTGCATCTACCTGGGCTACATCTATGCATCATCTACCCATCATTACCTGTACTGGCATCGCTACCTCCGTTTTGAATGGCTTAGGTGTGCCCCAATTCTTCACTCCCATGCGCGAGTCAGCTCGTCTACGAGACACCCACTGAGGAATCTCCAACATGTATTACCCTTTAGAAGTTGTTTAGGGTCGAGCTAAACAGACCTATTTTGATTCAAAATTGCCGAACCTTGTTGTACCAAAGAGTGAGTCGACACCATATTGGTGCGCATGTCACTCAGCGGAGCAGTGAAACTTTGTTGCCGAATTGATCCTAATGTAATGGTTGCAACGGTTGCAACTGATGAGTTGTAGCAACTAGAGAGTTGTTAACCCATTTATCAATCAAAGTAGAGAGTTCCTAAGCCATTTGTCCTGGCACGAGGAGAAGAGCACGTGATTTTCGATGAGCGACTTTTCCTGAGGATGAAGCCGCCGGGCCAAGGTTGGGAAATCACCAGGCAACAGTGGACGATGGGACACCGGTTTCAACCCATCCAAAGTAATGACCATCCAGAGAAAACCAAGGCTTCAGAGACCTGGGGTGTCGTAAACCGGACACCTTCAGAGCTCCGGACTGGATCAACACATCAATCCATCCACAGTATCCCCTCTTGTCACAATGATTCCACTTGGGTGGGTGTTAATGGTCATAAAAACCCGCTACTTATTCATTGTTGATGACAAGTTGATGAGATTCTAGAATAACAATCGGTAAGTAAATGGTTGTAAACCAACTTGAGGGTATTGTCAACTACTACTGACTGTTGTCAATCGTTACTAGCCCTTTTGACTTTCTACCTGCTCGATGGCATTGACAGCTTGACAGCTCGATGGCTTTGAGGCACCGGCCGGACCGGCTCTTCCCAGGCGGAGCCAAGGCCAATGATCGGTGACCGCGAAGAATGATGATCAAACATCATCAACAATCATCAACGGCTAGTTGATGGCTAATTAATGATGATTATTGATGATCAACCATCAATCATTAGTGGTGAATGCTTAGTTCATGAGTCGCCAAGTGGTGATGCAAGGTTACCGTTATTCACCATCATTCATTCATCAACAACGATTCACCATCCTTTAACTAATCACGACAAGTATCAACTAACAATCATTGACCATCATTAATTCGCCATTAACTAGCCATGACAACCAACCATGACAACCAACTGCCCCGTTCCCTGCTGCTTGGTGCGTGGCTGCTGGTGATCCCATGGCTGCCATCGTTGCCCTGAGCTGCCCCACCGGAGCTCCCCAATCCTTGCGGCCCTTCTCGACGATCGCACGTGCCTGGAAGAGTTTCGCCACCCGCCGGTGACAGGTGAGGATGGCTCCAGGATGGTGAAAATATCGTCACCAATATCATGGCTAATAGTCGTCAATGATGATTGGCGATAGTTAACAATGGTCAATACAACCATTCACTAACCAACTCAACCACCCAACTCACCCAACTCAACTCACCCAACTCAACTCAACCACCCAACTCATCCAACTCATCCAACCACCCTTAAGCCACCCCTCGACCAACCAACCTTCACCACCCCCGCTGCGCCTCAGATGGCCGTTGCGCATCTTGGAGCTGCGCCAGCACCGCTTCGTCCATGTCCTCCGCCACCTGGCCATGACCAACGGCACCGCGGGGCTCGCACCGTTGGGGGAACCGTGGGGACCACCAGTGACCACCAGCAGTTTCAACACGTTTGAAGGGCTGAAGTATGGCTTAACTATGGCTTAAGTATGGCTCAAGTATGGCATAACTGGTGGTTTTTCATGGATGTTACCGGCAGCGACGTGGTGGCCGAAGTGGGAGTGGCAACCCATCAGCGATCACCACAGCACCTGCCCCATGGGCCCCAGCAATTCGCCTCTTGGAAGCGCTCTCGTAACAAGGCGAAGATGGCATCGTCGGGTGGGAGTTTGTGGATGTACCTCATGGCTTGGCAGATGGCACGTGTTTCGCTTGCGTCACTGAGAGTGGCTACCCCCAGTGATGTTTACAGAGGGGAACCCGGGGAATCATGAGGAGCAGCGGGGAATCGTAGGGATCCAGGAGTACCCCAAGTTTTCATCCACATTGAATGATTTGTAGTCATAAACCAACCATAACTTTGGGGTAGCCTTGTTTCAAGACACCGCCAAATTGGTGTTGGCGAGGGCATTTGGAATTGTGTCCCCTCAGACCCTCGGCCCCTGAGGCTTTCTGAACCTCTCTGAACCACGACGATCCGAGGGCTGGGCTCGTTGTAGCAAGCCACGATGGGACCCAACCTCGGAGGCTTTCAGACTGGCATTTGAGACTATATAATGGTTATCTAGTGGTTAACTAATAGTTATTTAGTTATCTAATGGTTATATAATGGTTATCTAATGGTTATCTAATGATTATATAATGGTTATATAATGGTTATCTAGTGGTTATCTAATTGATTCGATCCCATTTTGAAACTAATAGTTATCTAGTGGTTATCTATTCATAAAGGGCATCTAAGCAACGGTTCTCTCATTGACGCTTATCTCATGGTTGTCTTCCCGGAACCCTGTAGACCCTCAGCCAATGGCCTGGTCCCAAAGGTTGGTTCTGCGGGCTCCATCGATGATCTCTGCGGGAAAACCAACAATTCCAAACTCCAAGAGTGGTTTTATCAGAACAAACTGAGTTGACAACCAACAAACCAACAACCAACCACAGACTAACGATGGTAATTCATATACAAAACCTCAACAAACTTCTAAATGTTGAACTAGTGCTCTTTAATAACATTCATTGTGACTAAAATGGATCGCCAGTTTCGCTTGATTTTGGTATCACCCATATGATGAGAAACACCCATAGCAATTAGTTCCCAAGGTTAATCCCATATGAACCATTTTGAGACAGCGATGAGTCATTTTGATGATATGATAATGATTAATTGTTCACTATTTTCACCATTAATAATTCCATATTAACCAATGATAATCACCATATTAACCCCATATGATCAAAAATCGATCAGCACCAGCCAAGCACGGGAAGTGAACAACCACCATGGCGCTGCGCTTCACCCCCCACCGGTGCCCGAAGATCGATTGCGTCCCCGACGTCAAACCCTGGTTGCGTCCGCAGATCACCGCCACGGCCGCCATGGCCTCATGAGGCAGCAGAGTGGTCATGGGTCTAGCGGTCATGGGTCTAGTGGTCATGAGTGGTTCGTGATGCGTAACAACTAAGGATTGATGGTGATGAATTTTTGAGTAATGATGATTAGAGATGATTAATCATGGTTGTAAGAATTGTTTCTAGTAGCAATGAATGGCGATCGACGGTTAATGCGGGTTAGTAGTGGTTTGTTGATGATGGGGAACAATCTTTCTCTACTTGTGATTGATGGTGACTAGTTATTACAGCAATCATATGGTTGACAGTGGTTGACAATGCTCAACGCTGGATGCTAATGGCCGATGCAGTAGATATATGGGTCAATACCCCTGGTTAATCCGTGACCCCAAAGCCATGACCAAACTCGTCCAACTGTTGAGATGTAGACCTACCCCTGTTTGGGGATGGTTTCTTTAAATCGCTTAGCCCAACTCAACAGCTGCTTCCCAGCCACCAACCATAGCATCCCATGGCTCCCCCAGCTGCCAACGACCATGGCATCCCTGGCTGCCGCCGCCTCCGCATGGACGTCCACGGTCTCCGGGCGGCAGAGCCGTTGCTTCCAGGCCAGCGCCACGCGCAGCCCGGGCGAAGGCACCGTGCTTTCGATGCCCAGAAGCCTGGCATCAGCAGGCACGACGATGCACAACGGTGGCACAGTAGGGTGGACACCTGATTGGTGGATGGGGTGGTTGGTGGGTTGGCTGGTGACTGGTGGATGGTTGATGGTTGATTTTCGTTCATGCTGGTTGGTAGTGAAGTGGTTGGTGGCTGAGTTGGGTCGTGGTGTAATGGTTGATGAGGGCTGATGGTTGATGATGGTTTAGTAATGACTGATGATAGTGAGTACTGGCGATCAACACAGATTCATAAGCAACAGTAACTGGAGAAAGCGGAAATTGAGAATCAATTCTAGTATGGCTCATGACTGAGAATTCGCACACTGGCTTGGCACAGCTGTTAGGTATGCGCACATTACATACCCTGCGAACAATAAATTGCCACTACACCATGTCAAATTAGTACAAAGTAGAAATGAATTTCAGGTTGGTTGTACCCTGATACTCATGAATAAGAATAAGGATTAATCATCATCAAAGCATAAACCATAAGTCTGTAGTCACTATGCATTATCGACCATTGATCATTCATGGTTGATCCCCTGTGTTGCTTCTCTCTATGTCAGGCAATAGAAGCAAAATATATCTGAATACGTTCGTCACAAACCTATCTAACCTGGCTGTTGCTATAATTACCAACCAACTGCTTACGGTAAAATTACATACCTAATCATGGATGCATAGATCCATAATGTATTCATATATATGTATATGTATGTGCCAAAATAGTAGTACCCCCAAAATCAATGGTTCCTAGTCAAACGATCCTTGTTTGGTGAGTTGTTGGTTACCTTATTTTGGCACATACCCCTGTATTAAACCTCTCTTCTTTAAAACGCATTCCTGGTATTCGGTTGATGCAATCCAAGGTATCCTACATCCTGGTTGCCCCCACCCAGTGACGCCCTGCACCTCGTCGGTGTAGCCAGCTGCCATCGCCGAAACGCGGTCTGCGAAGGCGTGCACACAATGCGCATCCCGTGGAGTGCGCATTCCATGGTCGGTCGAGCCATGGACAACACGAGGTGGGTCATGGTGGTGCAAGTGGTATGTGATGTGTGACAATGAACGTGAAAGTATGTGAAAATGATGATCATATGAATTGCTAGCCATATAAAAAATGTTGTAAGATGTTACAATGATTTATAATGGATAAGAATGGTGGAATCATGGTCCATCGCGATTGTCATGGTCAAGAACTGGTTCGAAAGGGAAGTGCTTGGTAACTGGTTGAAACTGCTGAATCACTGGTGAATGACAGGAGAATGACTGGCGAATGACTGAAGAACGACTAGCGAATGACTGGCGAATGAGTGGTGAATGACTGGTGAACTGGTTGATGATGGCTGCAAGTGAACCAGGTCAGAATTCTCCATAGCTGGTTGAGAATAGTTCATGACTCTTTGACGATGGCTGGTGACTGGTTGACAACGGTGAATAACTGCTTCATACCGGTCATTCAATGTTACGGGTGTCCCAGAACACGTTTGCAACGATAAATCCTTTGCTTCCATGTTCAGTCTTTGCCATTTGGTGGATGGTTTAGGGAGTTGCCAGGTTTGATTCATGGATACACTGTGAGCGACCCACTTCTTGTTTTCAGGAGGGAACTGGGAAATTGCAGTTCTTGGGTCGATGCTCCAACACACCGTCCCTGAAAATTACCCTTACTAGTCAACCATTCGCACCGTACCCAAGAAATTCAGCACTTCAACCAGCATGGTTCCCATGACATCATCACCACGGCCTTGCCGGTTGCCGTACCCCCCCGGTGCCGCGCTCCTGGATGAACAGCGCAGCCCGGAAGACGCTCTGAGGATCCAGGTGCTTTGGAGCCGCCTAGGCCCGGCGATACATGGGCTGATCATGGGCTGATCATGGGCTGATGACCTATGGCTCACCTATGGTGCTTAATGGTTGGTTGATCTATGGTATATGATGTCTAATGGCTTATGGTTGGTAGTGGTTAGTGATGATTGATTACTGGCTGGATGTCTCAGCCAGCTCTGTACATGGCAATTCCTGGAAGGGGAGATCCAGCTCTTCCCCAAGACCCCTGGCTGGTTGATGCTGATTGACGGTAGATCACCAGCTATTTCTCGCTGGCTCAACTCATGGTGTCTTATGCCTTATGGCTTGGATCTACTATGATACGAATTTCCCGGCAACAAGCTGGTTGAAGCGCCATCACCCAGATCCCAGGCAGCAGCCCCTATGGCCCATCGCCTCCAAAGTACTTTTGGAGTCAGTCATTGCCGAGATGGGCCAGAGACGGCCCTTGATCAATCATGTAGATGTCTTAGCTGTGTAGCTGCGAGCTGCGTAGCATTGCGTGGCTGTTGGACACCTCCAACGCTGAAATGACCGTCTTTTACCATGGCTCAAACACAACCCATGAATAAACTCCCAACCATCAGGACTCGAAAGATTTGAGGGTGAGGGGATCGTTTTGGGCCAATCCTGCATCAACACACCATGAAATCAGGTCTCCCAGCAGAGGATCTCTTGCGTGTACCACGACCTTGGTTGGCCTACTCTGTTGCTGGACCAGCTGTTGCCTCTCGCATGCAGATCTAGATTGGCTTCTTGGATGTTTGTCTATTGACACGAGCTGCGAAGCTGAGATTATTGATCTCTGTGAAGCTCGGTCCCAGTGGCCGCGGGGCGAGAGGCCAGCGAGAGGAATTGCAGGGTTCCAGGCATCTGTGGGGTGACCGACCAAGCAAGGGAGATCAGCCAACCAACCCGCGGATCCATGGATCATATGGGTATCAAACGCACCAAAGTAAAGTTTTCAAGCCCACCAACCAATCAACCAACCAACAAGGACGCGGTGCCAGCATCAGGACCTTGAGATGCTCATCTGTTGAAATCCTGGTGGCAAAGCTGGTCCCTGAGATCTGGCCCGTGCCCAGAGCAAGTCTCTTGGAAAACCAGTAGATTTTCAGGGCACGGCAAACAACACATCCCTTTTTCATGCCATGAATCAGCAGCTTTTCTGGGATAACACACCCAAAAAAAAATGCAGAAAAATGAACAGTTTGCTTCCAGAAATCCTGGAAATCAAGGGGTCACCAGGATGTTACCCAGTTGAGACTTCCATGGAGGCCTCCAACCCCCACGACCACCCCAAAAAAGCAGCACGTGCCCAACAGCACCTCTCGGAGCGGTTTCGGCCGAGCCTGTGAGCAGAACTGGGTGCAGCTGTGGCACAAACCCAATGATGTTCAGTCATGTGGGGGGTTGGATGATTTATGGTTCTCAAAATAAGGATGCCCATAAATCATCCACTCTTAACCATTCATAGCCATTAACGAACCATTTTTGGGGTCCCCGATTTTGAGAAACCATCATATGGGGGGGTTCTCAAGCCACAGGGGACTCCAAAAAATGGTTGGTTTGCTGATATAAATGATTTTAAAAATGATTTAGGGGAACCCCTATTTTGCGAAACCACCATAGATTGTACAACCAACAAGCAGCAAAAATCCACAAGAATCATAAATAGCAATACCCGACTACCATGGATTACCCTTATCCCTAGCCAGAGTGGGCGCGCCAGTTCTCATTGAATCACCCCTACTTACAGCATGTTGAGGGGATCGCTACAGGCATTGTGTATCAAACGATGGGGACAATAATGGTTCATGATGATGATGATGATGATGATGAGGAGGAGGAGGAGGAGGATGATGAGGATGATGCATGAGGATGATGATGATGACGATGACGATGACGATGACGATGAGGATGACGATGAGGATGGGGGAGGATGACGATGAGGATGAGGATGAGGATGAGGATGAGGATGAGGATGAGGATGACGATGACGACGGTGAGGATGACGATGAGGATGACGATGACGATGACGATGACGAAAACAATGACGATGACGATGAGGATGATGATGATGAGGATGATGATGATGATGATGATGATGATGATGAGGATGAGGATGATGATGATGAGGAGGAGGATGATGACGACGATGATGACGATGACGACGATGACGATGACGATGACGATGACGACGATGACAACGATGATGATGACGATGACGATGACGACGATGAAGATGATGATGATGATGATGATGATGATGATGA
>VSDK01014425.1:283862-295429 GCA_009767595.1 Symbiodinium kawagutii | reverse complement strand
CTAGTCACGTGCGTCAGTCTGCCTACACGTTGAGAGAAGAGTGCTCTATTCAAGAGTTTGTAGATTTACAGCTGACGCATTTTCGTGGCAATTTCGCAAATGCCAGTAAGGAAATTCTTGTGCGAACTGTTCCATTTCTGGCCAACGAAGTGACTTCTGCATTATTTTGGATTGAGATCAAGATTGCTGACTGGAATGCAGAGGTGGACTTGTCAAGGTGTGATGACCAATGCTCTGGGAAAACATTGTTGCTCGAAGGAATGGTATGCCAACAACACTCCTGGTTTGAATGTGTTTGCAAAGCATCGCCTGCTCTTCCTGGTGTTGCCCATGGCACTGAAGCAGCAGCAAGTGTTGATAGGGCTGAACCGGTTTTCACTGGAGTTGTCTCAACACACGCTGCAAGTTCGCAGAAAGAAATGTATAATCTTCCTGCTTGGCTGGGCTTGATGACAACTTCCGGACTTTTGCAGATGCTCCACAGAACACGCCGCCCATTTCTCAACTGGTTGGAAGTGGCATTGGAGTGTAAGCTACAGTACTGAGAGGCTGCTGGTAGAGCATTTCTTGATAGACACAACGTCGTCATGAAGACGTTACTTCAGCAGTATGTTGCGTTGAAGGTGGAAAAAATGTGTGTTGCAGAGATGGGATGTGCAGTTGTGGATGTTGAAGAGACAGAAGGTTTTTCCCGGTTGTGGATGGATGTTTGCAAGAAGTAATGCAAGTTTGCAAGACAAGATAGGAGCTTTGAATTGTGTGTGTGTATGTGTTAACGGTGTGGATGGCAGGAGTCTTTGCTGGAACAGGCGCGGATTGGTGCCAGGTCAGTGATGAATGTTTCATGAATGTGTAGGTGTGTTGTTTTGGCGTATTTCTTTGTCATTTACAAGTATGAACATCGTGGGACTGTACTGGTTTTGACTGGGAAGGTCTGGTGTTTGAAGAGCCATGGCTCATAGATCATGGCCAACAAGTTTCAGCCAACATTGGTTTATCATCAAAATGGAAGACATTTCTTTTGGAGAGATATAGTTGGTGCTTGTTATTCTTTAGGCAAGATGATTATCTATGTGAAGTTTGGTATCAAATTGATGCGTTTGTGTGAGGTCGATGACTAGAAGGACTCTGTGCGGGAAGAGGTGTGGACGGCATGTGTAGCAGTTGGATGATCTGTCGGAAGTTTTGTAATTGCGCAGCGATAGCATGTTTTGTAGCGTGGACATCACAGATATCGGGAGTTGCTGAGTTGCGATGACTTCATGTTGCTTGCTGTCTGTGTTGAAGCGCTGGGCCAAATCTAACATTTCGACCGATAGGCTTGTTTGCATTGCCATGGCGAGGGAAGCGAAAGCAGCCTATGTTCGTCCAATCAAGGACCTGAGTGTCACTCCAGGTCGAGTTGCAGAGCAAATTTGTGGACGTTTGGTGCACCAGTTCACTGAAACATTCAAAAAGGGTTCGAGCAAGACTGTGGCGGTCCTTGTGGATGGTGAGTCTCTTCGGTCGGTGATAGTTTTGGAAGCCTGGTCTGCAGCTGACCAAGCACATATGAAACAGAGTCTTTTGCCTCATGCCGGAAAGGTTGTGAGTGTCACCAATTGCAAAGTACAAAGCAAAGGCCGTTCATTGGTATACTTTGATCGCGACTTGAAAATTGCTTTTGACAAGATGACCAAAGTCGGTCTGAGTGAAGGAGAGTTTCCCCTTGCTTTGCCATTGCTACCAAATGTCCAAGACGCAACCCTTTGCAATGGGCCCTGCATGGTGTCACTGGAAGTTGTACTTCTTGAAGATGCTGTGACAAACGAAGCCAAAATCCAAGGAGGGGGAACAAAGAAAGTTTCCAATGCCAAGGTGGCGAGCGGCGATTGCAGCTTGAATGTGGCTTTTTGGCATCCATTGTCTGAGGACATGGCCACAGCCTCCAAGAATGGGGTGTATCGCCTGGATTGGATGATGCTCATTCCTGAGGGACCGGGAAAGTTCAAATTGACCTCGGGCTCTGGAAGTGTAGTGCAGAGAATTTTTGGAGATGAAGCGGAAGTGGTCAGGGGCAGGCTTGGTGTAGTGGAGAACATCACAAGTTTGTCTGCGGTCTATGGCCGGTCGCGTGAGGAAAAGCTGAAGGAAAAATTTGCCGGAGGCAGTTTGACAACTTTGCATCACATCATGCATTTGGATCCAGCCTCCGGAAGCTACTCAGGGAAAAGCATGATGATCCCATCTGTCTTTGTCAAGGACATTCGTGGGATGAATAATGAGAATGCGGATAGCTTGTGGTATCTTGGATGTACTACTTGCAAAAAGCAGTTGCAAGAATCGCACTGTGAAGTCCATGGAGCAAATGCGGGCAAAAGGGTCTATGGCGCTCAAGTGTTGTTTGCTGATCCTACTCGGACTTTGGAAGTTGCAGTGTGGGAGGAGGCCTTGAAAGCCATGGCTGTGTCTATGGCCCCTGACAATTTCAACATGGAGGAGCCTGAGCAAATGTGCAGTTTGCTGGCTGCTGTGATGACGCAGAAACTGTGTTTGCGTGTTGAATTTGGTGTGAACAAGGCAGGAACAGGCACATACTATGATGTTTTTGACATCAGTCCACAGGTGACAGAGGATGGTGTAGCTGGAGCTTTCAAAGCACTTGCGTCAGATGTCTTCTTTGGCACTCCCGGCATTGTGCCTGCTTGCTGTGAAAACATTCGCATGAATGCGCATGAGCAGTTGCAACTGCATGCTCCTGACAAAGTGCACACTGTAGACTCAGTGCATTTGTTTTGTCAAGTGGTTCAGAAGCCACAAATTCAAGTGATGCAGGACATAGATGGGATTCAGATTGAAATGCCTTGCGCTTGCAGCATCTGCGGTGCTCACATCAAGCTTGTTGCAGCCGGAATGCCAGCTTCAGTGCAGGAGTTCATGCTGGTGCAACAGAAGAAGTGGCTGAATGTTCTTTGCCAAAGGCGTTGGCCAGATGGAAGCTTCCTGGTGGCGCAGTTCAAGGAGGAGAAAAATGAGGCAAAACTGGAGATGTCGAAGAAGTTGTTCAAGTTCGAGTGCCAGCAGGTCATCTCCAAAGTGAAATTTGAATTTGGAGTTGCAGAGACCAGAACAAAGAGTGAGAAGATTGAAGAATTGCTTACACAGCAACGACCTGCCAAGCGGTTGAAGATGGAGAAGACTCTTCAAGGAGAAGATTTGTGAGCGCGTGGTAGTGTGCAGCAGGCATCATGGGCTTCAACTGCTTTTGGGCGGGGCGAGCTTCTGAAACAGATTGCAGCCTGGGACTTAACTGCTTTTGTGTGGGGCGGTCTGCTGGGTCTGTGTCCGCGGCACAAACATAGATAGCAGAGGAGGCATGATAGACACAAAGTCGTCATGAACGCATTTCTGCGGATGAAAGAACAAGTCTATTTGAGACTTATGGTCTTTGAAGATCGGTGGCGCATAGATCATGTCCAACAAGTATCAAGAAACAGCGAGTCTGTCTGGAGCTGATCTGCTTGGAAAGGAAATGTTAGGGAATGTTAGTGTTGATGACTTCTGCGGTGCTGGCTTGCAGAACATGACAGAAGAGGACGACACAAATGTGTCAGAAGACAAACATAAGCAATCTCATGTAACAGCAATGACAGAAACAAGTTCACATTTCAGTCTGTTGTTATACTTTCCTTCTGTGGCTGTTGTCGTCACACTGTGCCCATGTTGCTCTCTCAAGCCATTGCCTTTGCTCGTGCTCGCGAGCACGTTACCGTTCCGCATGTGATTTACCTGAATCGCATTGTTGGGGATGGCTCAGGGAATGTGATCGAGCATAGGCTGGATCCACTGGGCAAGCAGTGTAAGCGCTGGACGATCATGAATCAGGTCATTCGTAGCTACGCTACTGCTGGATATGATATTCCACAGGAGATGATAGACCTGGTGGAACTGGACTTACAGTCTTTGTCCAAAAGAGATTGGGAAAGGCGCATCGGCAAGTTGAGAGAGAAACTCCGCTTACTTCATGAACAAGAGACTGAGGAGAGTGGTTTGGTAATAACTGATCACTAGCAGGGGCAGTGCTGTGGTGTTCAAATGGATGACTGTCACAGTCTGATGTCAGTCTAGTTTAATTTGATGATTTGCGCTGTACTTTGCAGAGCATAATTAGTTGCATTGCAATTAGTGATGGCATTTGCATTTGGCTTGACAGAAGTGTCAAAAAGTTGCTGTGTCTGAATGCGAATGTTTCTACGAATGTTTATGCAGAGGCGTGGTCAGGTGTATAGTGAAGCGGAGATCAGTGCTTTAGATAGATAAGGGAAAAGTTTATGATGAAGCTCACCCTTTCTTTTTGAGTGTGGGCGTGCAGGATCTGCGATGATTGCGACCTTCCTGCTTTGACATTGTGTTACAACGTGCTGACAAATTTGCGGTTGCCAAATTTAGATGCTATTGGCCCTTGGGAAGCTATGCCTGAGTCCACCCTTGCTTTTACTGGCGAGTTCAACCGTTCAGATGGCTTCGAAGTTCTGCCGCTTTATATGCGGTTCAATTTCTTCCTTGAACCAGAAGTGCTTGAGTGTCACATGTCGGAACTTTTTTGCGCGATAGGTGAAATGGCAGTGATGCTTCTGGCAGCTGGGAAGATCAATGATGATGAGTTGGATTCTTGCCTGAGTAGTGCTTTGCGGGCACTAGGTGAGATCGGTCGCGCGTATTGCCGATATGTGGAAATAGATTGATGTTGCCTTGCAGGGGTCTCTGCCTTGGAGGGAAAACGATGAACCTTTGCTCGGGAGCTGTTGTTGTTTAAGCCTGTGAACACCGTGGGACTGTACTGGTTTTGACTGGGAAGGTCTGGTGTTT
The DNA here is from genome assembly GCA_009767595.1 of Symbiodinium kawagutii. Lineage (NCBI taxonomy): Eukaryota > Dinophyceae > Suessiales > Symbiodiniaceae > Symbiodinium > Symbiodinium kawagutii. The sequence goes on along the minus strand of VSDK01014425.1, from coordinate 290,581 downwards.
GAAGAGCCATGGTGCCTGGTGTTCATCACTAGCATGATAGAATATTGACAGGAAAGATGTTTTGGTACACTGAATTCAGTTGCACTGATGGTGTTGTTTGTTGCTTTGCCAGGTCAATTTGACGAAAGGCCCTGGTCGCCCAAACATGTTTGACTGGCATGTAATCCCAGTGTTCCTGTAACCTGTTGAGAGCTCGTGAGTGTACTTCAGATTGCCGCCTGACATGTTGATATGCTGTTTGACCTGCCAGGTGAAGCCAGTGATTGGCGCGGCTAACTGCGCAAAAGTCGCGTGACAAAAGCTGCAGACAAAAGCTGCAGACAAAAGCGTTGCAGATCAACAGGTTGATTTGAAATGTCATGGTGGGGATCACTCGAAGTAAAGTAATTGTTTGTGCAAAAGATCAACTTTGGCAAACATTCTACACAAACCATGACACGCAAATGATATGTAGTTTCGCAAACATGTTTGGGCATGTTCCTATCTCCATGCATACATTGTGTAAGTCAAGATGCCGTGATTTTTCTTTGCAATGATGAGTGCCACAGGCTGCCACCCCCCCTTTAACGGTGATAGGTATTTGGCGCTTTCCGCATACAATGGTGCCTCATGATCCATCCATTTGTTTTTAAGTGATGAGGGAACATCCATGATCATTCTGTTGGCATGGTCAACTTGGCAGCACCCATGGTTTCTTATCCTTGGAGAACATTGCCATCTCAGTTTCTTGGGTTCTCTTGGGGGTCTCACCTGGAACTCCCACCACCAATCCACCACTGATTCGCAAGCTCTCTCTGACCGAGGTCACCAAGTAACCAATCCATCGAGACGCTGGGACTTGATGATGGAGGGCCCGTTGCAGCGGTGTAGCTACATGGTGTAGCTGATAGGTGTGGGTCTTTGACAACCGGGGTACCGGCCAAACAGATGAGCATCCAGATTTTTTTCCGAAGGAGCAATCTAATCCAGGGTTGGGGTACACACTGATGGATGCCACCAATGTGGAAAGAACACAAAGGCAACGACTACCATGCCAGCAGTAAATGACTGTCATGCCAGCAGTATGGTCCATCCACCACACATTGGATTGAACACGCCCACATGCTCGAGGTTGCGGCAACAGGGCGTTGATAGAGTCAAGTGTTGAGACAGCTGTCAGGTGAACAGATTCTCTGCAGGAGCGTGGTGAAACTGCCCATATGCTCATTGTTACGGGATGCTTCGGGGGACGTGTATTTTCACCATTTTCAGCCGTACACGGACAAATGTTGAGCCATCATTTGCATAAGCTCACACGTGTGCGAAGATAGTTACAGTCACACCTCTAGCAAGGTAAAGATCAACTTCCACAATCAAATGTAATGATGAAGCCCCTTGTTTGCCCGCATGGTAGCAGCAAATTGCAACATGTGTTCCTTTTTTCTGCAGTTTACAGTTTACGGAAGAACATACAAGCGAAGCAAGTCTTCAATTGGAACAAGGGAACTGGAGCACAACACCTCCAACACATTACTTGCAACAGCAACACAGTAATTGCGACACAGTAACTGCAGCTCAGTAGCTGCAACACAGAAACCGCAGCAAAGTAGCTGCAGCACAGTACCTGCAGCGCAGTAGCTGCAGCACAGCAACTGCAGCCCAGTAGCTGCAGCAGAAGAATTGCAGCACAGTAACAGCAGCCACCACATGACTTACAGCAGCAAAAGAAGTATCTGCAACACAGTCAGTAATTGTAGCATAATGTTTGTTTCTGATTAGTGTAACCCCCCCTAAAGTAATGAAAATAGATGAAACCAACAGGTAGTTACTAATCAGAAACCAACATTAATTGTAGCATAGGAACTACAGCACGGCACAATGCCAACTCCTAGGGTTGGGGGGGCTGGCAACTCTTGTGGATCATACAGCGACTCTTCCTACCCTAAGAGTTGCCACGTACCAAGAAACCAGAGGAAACAGCAGCATCATGAAACGCCAACAGCAACTTTGACAATAATTAGGAAACTCTAGGCTGCAAAAAGGCAAATGAAAACCGCAACAGCAGCAAGAAGTAACACCTGCCTTGCAATTGTTTGTTTGATTGAGTAACAGCAACTAGACTCAACGAAACAGAAACTAGAATCAAGCAGCAGAACATCAATAGATACCACCAGTAAATCAACGAGCTCAACCCACTGAACCAGACTTGCCAATAGTTCTGCCAAGGTAAGTTAAAGTAGTTAAACTAGTTCATGAGGTATGCAAAGGTAAGTTGACCAGTGATAGCACTAGTTTTGACAACAGGATCCACCGTTGCGCGGCTTAGGTCTCCCCTGGAAGACTTCCTGCAGGGTTTGCACCGAGCTACAGCGTGTTTCGATGCGGCAGCAGGGGCTGCCCAGCTGGTCGTTGCGGGTCATTGGTGGTCGTTGCTGATTTGTTTGGTTGGGGGCAGCCAGGTTGTTGGATGAACAGGGTTCGTCCCAAAGTATGGTTCACAGATCTGCACAAAAAATCGGAAAGCTTATCAAAGTTGTTATTGGTTCAGTGCCTTGAAGCAGTAATTACTGGAATATTTTCTTTACAGCGCGTGGCGGTGTACAGAAACAGAACTATAGTTACAGAAGCTGTGATTGCGGGAAGATGTTGTATACTATGTTGTTTTGGTTGTTTCTTAATGCGACAATTCATTGGGGATATAACATTGCTTGTGCTCTTGGCAGGCAATACGGGGCCACTTGGACTTCAGTGTGAGACCAGTATTCAATGATGAGGTCGATCCCTAACCGGACCAACAACGGTGCACTTTTTTGTGTCCATTGGCAACGTTGAATTTTGCACATGCGTGTTTTCGGCTCTTTTGTCAACACCACTCAGGTAGTTGCCATACCTGCAAGTTGTAAGGGCAGCATGACTGGTGACATATACAGCTTTACTGGCCAACTTCATTGTGGTTTATACCTTGTCATTACTTGCCAACTTCATAAAACTATTGGCGATGAACCATCATGGTACCCTTACAACTATTAATGGTAACTATCAGTACCCACATACCATTAACCATTGGCCATTAAGCATCGTATATCATGGTATAGTCCTTCATGTCTCCCATTTTCTGGAGGCCTCGTGGGCAAACTCTGAGGTGGGTGCCTCCCCTTCACCTTCACCCCCAAGGCCGGCAAGCGATAGACCCATCTGCTCCGGCGGATCAGTGGAAGGTTCTACAGGTGCTAGGCTTCTTGGGGTTATCAGTTTGTAGTTTTTGATTATAGTAACTAGTAGTACGAGTAGGCTAGAAATGGGATGATCAATTAAGGTCTATGATTTGCAACTATCAAGAGAGAGCATCTATCTATATGTAACCGTAAATGGCCACTCGCCAGGTCCAACCGTCAAAATATGTACACGTTCACTGCAACCCCGACGTTTGGCCTGTCAATCATCCTGACAACGGGGTTGCGGTGCACAGGATGAATCGAACAACTCAATCGAAACAGTGGAACCATTTAGAATCAGCCATCAGCATCAATCGGGTGTTTCTCAAGCCATAGGGGTACCCCCAGTTCTCATCCATTCCTAGTCATTTATGATAGTAAACCAGGCATTTTTTGGGGTCCCCTATTCCAAGAAACATCCAATCAGCCCTACTGTCGACTCATCAGCAGCTCTTTGGACCCGATGTCACCAGTGGTAGGCCGGCAGTTGCCCAGAGCTTCCAGCCTGAAGAGTACTGTGCCCTGGCATTGACTAGTTGCTTCACGATAGATGAATGCCGGAATGGTTAGTGATGGGTTTTTGAATGGTGTTGTTGATGACCAATGTTTATGATTGTCAATTTGGACCGGTCTACTAAAGATAGACAATAATTGCATACTGCTGGTTACTTGATATTCGAAGATATGATCATTTTTTATATTTGCATTGATGATCATGATGATTCTGATGCTGATCATGCTGACAGTGATGCTGGTGATCCTGGTGATTATTCGTTCTTTCGCCCAGGTGGCCTCCCAGAGGCTTTCCTGTCGTTGGGGATTTTGTTTTTTCCATTGGGTCGGACAGCGTTTGTGCTGGTGGTGCTGTTGTTGTATGGTTGTGCTGGTGGTCAAAATGATCGTGGTTCTCATAGCAACATATAGCAACCACATGAATTATAATGAATCATGAGAGCCAAAACGTGCCAATGTGGTTGGTTCCCTGGGATAGTGAAGCGCTTGGTAAACGACCCATAATAAGGCGAGTGAACTAGCACCGGTTGAAGCACGGTGAACGCCACCACTTCTATACTTCCGCAGTGGGGATGCGTTCAGCTCCAAGTTAGAGCATCATTTCTTTCCACCTTTGGGACATGGCATCCTGAGAAGTGGCATCCAAAGATCATCAACACATTTGACCACGGCTGGTTGGCGATTCATTGATCATGAGCCGTACATGTGGCGCGTACCATCAGTGGTCAGTTGTGAATCAAAACTACTGACTCTCGCTGTTCATATCCATCCATCCATGACCACTTAACAACAACACATGAGTCTTAATTACCATATTAATTTGCACTCCTTAATCATTGTCACGCATAATCAATCAAGTAATATTTCACCAATTCAGCATGCTTTCAAACTATCCATCGGTTAAATTCACCATTACCTGTTCACCGAAACATGCCATGTATTGATCACATTCGCAATCATAAACCATTGATTTGGCACAATCAACCAATAGTTGACCCTTGATCTCCTTTAGTTGACTTCGAAAGAACCATGCGTTGAAATTGACCTTTACAAACATTGCCGTCAATCTCTGTGAGACATTTTTCATATTCATAGTTCACAACCATCAAACATTAAGCATTGACCATATCGTATCATAATCACTGATCGTCATTGTCTATTCACATTGTTTCGAGGATTGGATGACTAGCTAACCATCATGAGCCATCATCAAAGATCAAACATGCATCATGAACCGATTAATGAAGAAATGAACCAAGATCACGATTACAACCCATCGATAAACACCAGCCAATCAACAATAAATCAGTTGCTCGTACCAACCACTTGATCATTGATATCCAAAACACCAACCAACTGACACCATCGGATAGACATCAGACAGTTGGTTGGTGCGATCATGAGCAAACTATCCACTAATACCAGTTATCGCTAAGACAGATAGTCATATGGTTGGTATGATCATTAGTTGATGTCAATATCATTATTAGATTGTTGCTTACAGCGTCAACCCATCCACGTCGCCATCCTCCACCCTCCAGGCTTCATCCCTGATCCCGTGGCCCCGGCCTTGACCGAAGCGGCGCCGCGCCCGACGAGCCGCTCCAGACGCCACACCGTTGCGCCCACAGGCCACGCCAAAGAGTTGACCGATAGGTCGGCTAGACAAGAATCATAGGGATCAGACAAGAATCATAGGGATCATAGGGGATCCAAGCAAGAATGATGGTAGATGATGGTTGATGATGGTAGATGATGGTAGATGATGGATGAGAGGGATGGTGATGATGCTAGTCGAGTAATTGAGGAATTGGCGGGTCAACAGAAGGGTTGTTTATGATGGTTGATATCAAATTTTCAATTGATTGTTTGCCAATGTTCCATTTGATCATTTGTTTGTTTAACCTTGATGCACTTAATTAAGTTCACGTAACCATGGTTTGTATGTTTCAGTCTAATGTTTCATTCCGAAACATGGCCATCAGAGGGTTATCCTGGATGAAATATTGATTGGACAGGTTTCTGATGGGTTTTGGTGGGTTGTGGGTTACCCTCAATGATTTGATTGATGGGTACACTAATCTGTCCAATGCACCCAAGACCCATCAAAACATGTGGTTTTTGATATTTCCACTTCTGATGGGTTTTGTTGCGTAAACTAACCTGAAGTTCGGTCATTTATAATAGTGTTTTACCCAACTTGTGATGTGTTGCTTCAAGGTTTATATAGTTTGCCACAGCCGGTATTGCTGGTTAGACATGATCAACTGACCAAGAATGATCCACACTGATCTACGATCATTGCACATGGATGGATTATAATTAGCTATGATCAACAATGCTTATTAGTCAGTGATCAAACATGACCAATCATGACAATCATGATCAATCATAGTGGGTTCTGTACGGTGTGTCTCCATATCATAGCATTCAAGTATGTTATGCAGAGCATATGCAGACAGAATATGTATGTGATTTTAATGTTTGCACTTGCCCGTCTAAGCCTGCAAAACCATCACTGACATCCTGTGAAACCAGTTGTTTGCTTCCCCTCTTTCCTATATCTTCATTCCATGGGTAAATTTCTCCAACCTGACTGTTCGAGTGGCTCGATGGATTTTGTTGTGGGCAGATACCATTCACTTGTGTATTGTCCACTTCTTTTACACATGATTCTGAACTTCCTCAAGGCACCATTGACAGCAGCCGTCAAGACTCATGACCAGTCTGCATCCTACAAGTCTTTCAGCATGAACCACAGATCACCAATGTTTCTCGAACCAACTTATGATCCAACAGTCTTTCGAACCAACTTATGATTCTCTATTTAAGGCTAACCATCATAAGGTGAACCAAAATTCCTACTCAAGGAATCTCAAGGATATAACCATCATCATCCATCATCATCCATCATCCCCTTTCACCTTATGCTTCCCCAAGGTCTCTCCCATCCACCTGGCAGGCAACCTGGCCGCCATGGCCGCCTACATCACGGAGGCTCCCCCCCCGCCC
>VSDK01014425.1:264133-283829 GCA_009767595.1 Symbiodinium kawagutii | reverse complement strand
TGGTGAAGCTCCCGCCGTTGCCGCAGAAGACGCGGGAAGCCTTGGAAGCGGCGGCCATGCAGCCCCTGGTGGTGAAGGACTGGGTGGGTGGGTGATCCAGCTGGTGGTGGTGGTGGTGGTGGCGGTGGTGGATGGTGGTGGATGATGGTTAATTAATGGTGGTTGATGATGATGACCTTGGTAGGGGATGGTCTGTTGATGACTCTGATGATGACTCTGATGATGACTCTGATGATGTTGGTGGGGGATGATCTGCTTATTTTCATGTTGGTGGAGGATGGTTTGCTTGTGAGGTGGCTGCATTGACATGACCTTGATGAGTGTGGTTGAGGTGCTACTGGAGAGATCAACATGTGATGGGTATGGTGAATGGTTGGATCTTTGGATGTGCGCTATACTATAGGTGCAGTCAATTCCATCATCCATTTAGACCGTTAATCATAAACCATAGACCATCACTAGTCATCATTAATCATCGTTATAGTCATCATTAGCCGTTCCTGAATCCTCAATTACTATCCATGATTAATCATCAAGAACCATTTACCAGTCATTGACCATCACTGTGAACATCTATGAACCAGCATGAGTCATTGAGAACCCTCTTAGAAGAGCCATCATCAATCATTCATTGCACATCATCAACCACTATATTGACCAGTCATTCACAATCACCCTGGACCATTTGCTAACAAGTACTCCTTACCCATCATAAACCATTCAGCATCGATCATTATTAGCCATCCTTAACCATCCATAACCATTCATTAATCATTGCCCTTGAAAGATAAAAGCCATTCATCGTAAACCATTCATCGTAAATCATCAAAACAATTTATTAGACATGCATTCGTCATTTGGGTGTTTCTCAAAATTGGGGACCCCCAAAATGGTTGGTCTACCACTATACTATACTTGGTTATTGAAGGATGATTTTGGGGGTCCCCTATTTTGAGAAACCACTATTTATCATGAATTAAGACTTCACTACCCCTGTGAACTAAGAACACCATGGCCGAAGATGCTATGACGCCAGGAGGCCTTCAAGCTGTTGGCGGCCGCGCGGCCGACCTTTAAGCGCACGCCACAATCGGAGGAGCTTGTGCCGGTGCTGTTGCTGGGGGATGGTGGTTCATCAGTGGTTGATTGGTGGGTAACAAAGATTATAATAGCCATTAATAGTGATATTATAATGATTATTAATTACAACCACTAGTGGTTATTACTCGTACTATAATAATGGTGGTTCTAACCATTAGTTAATGATATTGATTGGTTGTTTGTGACATTATTGATTGGTGGTTGATTGGTGGGTTTTAGCCATTTCAAATGGTAGACAATAGGAGGAAATCACCACCAACGATCAAAACATGCAATTCGGAGGCTTAATCTTTGATCAGTGATGGTTGTTTGATGATTTATAAACTGGTTGATGGTGTGTGGCGACTGGACTGATGGCTGATGTTCACACATGTTTTCTTGTAGCTTGTAGTGGATCACTAGTGGTCGTGGTCGCTGCTCAGGCAGATCAACTGCCTGCCATCCTATAGGCTTCTTTGGAGTGCTTGCTTCCTGATGGTTGCCAGGTGTGCGCTTAAGAATCGACAACCCACCGTAAGCCAGGAGGATATACCAACTTATACCGGTTGATTGCTAGACGTTCCCAGTTCATGTATGACCCAAGGAAGTCAGTGATGTAGAGATCGCGGGTAATGATCAAAGGATCCGTCACATGTTGAAGCATTAGGCCATCTGATGCAATATGTGCAAATCCGCCAGACATTCCAAGCATACATGCCGGACATACATGCTATAGGATCACTGGGATGATGGGACTGTACTGGAACCCGCGTTTTTTCATGATTGTTTACAGGGTTTTCCCGTTTTCTGTCAACCATGTTTGGGAGTTCAGTTGGTACTGAGTACTTTAGAGGTATCCGATTCGCAACAATCATTGCCATGTTACACACAACAATGGAAAGCTCTTCTGGTTTAAGTTGTGGCGCGAAGCGTCTTGAGAACTTCAGTTGCTGGGAAAACATCACTTGGAGAAACCATCATTGCAATCGACAGAGCAAAATTGGTGAAGTAAAACTCTCGGCTAGGAGGAACTAGATGGTCGTTGGTGAGAGGATGCCATTGTTCATGGTGAGTTCTTGGTCAACCCAGGTTGAATGGTTGGCCATGGTTTCTGGTGGTTTATGGCGAGCCTTGATGGACTCCCTTGGCCCTCAATCGTCATAGCAATCTTGGGGTCAGGCAGCCTCAGCAGGTCAACCCCCAGGGGCAGCAGCTTTCAGGAGCTTCCCGCCATTCAGGCAGCGGTGTGATGTGGGAATGTGGACAGGTCGCGGTGGTCAGCATGATTAGTGATGATTACATGTGTCGAAAACCTGTGCAAGGGAATTCTCGGAGCGGATGAGCTGTTAGCCATGGGATCTATTCATAGACCTGAGGTTTTTGTCGGGAACGACAACTATATATTATTTGATGCTGAACACTCATGTAATCTAGTCAGTGCGTTGCAGCCTCGCTCAACTTGCAACCCACTCAACCCAAGTCAAATTGTGAACTAATTTAAACATCCCCCATCGAACCCAATTCATGTGAGGATACATATCAACTAGTTGGTGGTTTTCAGCAATTTCCTATTTTTCCCATTATTGCGGCACGGTTGGTTGATTTTCTAACGTGTTTCGGAGGGTTGACGCCATCAACCACTTGATGCATTGCCCTTGTCTTAAAGTTGGCAAGTCACTTAAGAGCTCTGAAGCTGGGGCTGCCAGGACGAAACGCATCCTCGATCTCCCATGGCCACTGCAAGATGGTAGGATGAGATCCGGCAACATCCATTGGTAGATCACAAATTTGGAGATCCAGCGAAAGATTATGACGAAGATGTGTTTTTTTTCCATCCATTGATGTTGATTTTCTAGGGTCTAGAGTGATGAAATCATGATTTTCCACTTTGAACGACGGATTCATCAGGATGAATTTCCAGGTTTTGTAGACAAAACAATGAACTGTTTGGTTTGTGCATGTTGATTCTGCAGCCGTTGCTGCCAAAATGAAGCAATTGAGCTCATTTGATGGCATGGGATGGCTCACCATGGTAATAAAGCGTATAAGATGGATGAACTAGCCCCTATAGCTCATAACTACCCATGGTGAATGTTACCACTTCTTCAGGGGTGTTAACCCTTTAAGTTGCGAATGTGCTTCATCGAATGGACAATTCAGTTGATGAACCAACCCAACAGAGCCTGACCAAGCTTTGCTTGTGCGTTACATCAAAGAATGCGTTAGAGCAAACAATCAAGTCAATGGCATCAAAAGACCAGTGTCCAGCGGTGTGGCAGAAGCAGTGAAGACATTGATGTCAAAAAACTTATGTATTTGTTCATAGAGTCTATCCCATGAGTCGTGATGTTCACTCAACAGCAGGACACCAACTTGGATAGAGAAATTTTGTTAACAAAAAGCAAGGACACATAGCATCACATAGCACCACATGGCACAAGATTGGGTTGCTGCTGCTTGCTGCTTATTTGTTGATGCTTTTGTGGTACACTATGTCAACTTGTTGGTCGCTGGCTTAGGCGTTGCCTGCGGTCCGAAGTGCCTCCATGCCATCATTAGTTTCAAGGTGCATGGGGACGGATGACGGTCTGCAGGGTCCTTCCGGTGCACTCATCCCCTTGCGGTGTGCCCTTCGGTGCTAGACACCAAGGCCCTAGTGAACCCCATCCAACCGTTGGTTGATTTCCTCGAGATGATCGAACGTTCTGAGGTTCCCAATCTTGGAGCCTAACATCTTCTGACATTTGGAACTTGTTTGATTTGAGAGCCTCCTTCTGCTGTGTTTGCACGTGGGCATCGTTTTGGATTGAGAGCGAACACATTTGGGATAGGTGGCGTGTGCTCGGTTTCCTGTTCCTTTCAAATGGAGGTCCTCCACTCCCAGATCACGAAGATATTTTCAATTGTATCTTGTTGGTGGTTAGGAGGTTGTTCCAAAGCTTCATGCTATACTTCATCCGTCTTAATTCCGAAGTCTTTTGGCGGTATCATCTGACTTTTTGCAAAATCCCTTGTTTTCCTACATGGTGGTTTCTCAAAATAGGGCTACCCCAAAATCATCCAATATTTGTCCTTTCCTTCAAGAAACCAACCATTTTTTTAGGGTGCCCTATGGCTTGAGAGTCATACCAATAATTACTAAGAAACCTATCCGCTTCCCCATGGCTTGAGAAACAACTAAAATGACTGGTTCAGCCATAAAAACCAACCATTTTGAGAAACAACCACCTACTTTTTGGTCATGCCTCATCTTTGAGAGAAACTGCCGCTTCAGCCACCAGGCACGATGCACAGCGGCGGCCCACGTCCGACCGCGGCAAGCGGAGAGAAGGGGTGGCGAAGGCCCTATCCACGGGAAAGCAGGTGATTGCGGGTGGGAGGAGCAACATTTTTGTGGGAGGGGCGTGGGGGTGAAGTCAGGCAACATTTGTTGATGTTGAAAAAGGTAGGGAGGAACAAAGGTTTAAGGGGAAAGAAACGAGGGAACAAGTGATTCAATGGCCATGATTTGTCAAAGTTCACCAACTAATGGGAGCTGCCAGTATTACTTATCTCATTATCAAAGTATACTCTTTGTTTATCAGTGTACTAGTGCATATATTTAGCCATATTACATGTGGAGGGGTAGGGGTTTGGGCTCGAAAGGACGAGCGAATAGAAGGCCATGCAGGCTTTGTGCCACTAAGCCATGGCAGTGAGAAAGCCATTTCTGAAAGACAAAGAATTAGACAGAGAACCGAAGAAAGGAAAAGACAGAGAGGAGGGGAAGGAAAGGAAGGAGCAAGATGAAGAAGACTTGCAGACACCACAAAGGCAGATAGCATTTGATGGCGCTGATGAAGATGCAGAAGAAGACACGAAGCCAGAGCCAGCAGAGAATAGACAAATCAGCACAAGGAGAATTTGGGGCAAGAAAGGCTTTGCCACATCGAAGGCTTTATATGAAATTGCAGCCACATGTCATCGATTTCATCGTCGTGGCGCCTGGCCACATCTGTGAGTTTGCTGATTTGCTGTGTTAGCGCCTCTTGCTGGCTCAGGATTTGCTCCGAAGAGCTGGCTCCTCTGGATTGGAGGGTCTCCAGGTCCTGTTTCATTTGTATGCTAAGTTGCTGCATCTGCTGGAGGAGTGCTCGTGTTTCCTGGTCGACATTGTGATTGGAACTTCGTTCTGTTGGCTTGTGATGCTCTTCTTGGTCTTTCTCTTCTCGGACTACACACATGAACTTGTCCTGGAAAGAGAGCAGAGAGAGAACAAGCACAAGATGATCATAAAGTCATGGCCCCAAAGCGCAGGATACTCAGATCGAGTCAGAGTCACAGAATGGTTGCTCTACAAAGCGCAGGTACAAGACAACACCAAGCAAGAGCACGGGTACTACTCAGCAAACAAGAAGTTTACACTATCTCCAGTGACAATTCTCACCTTCACAGACCCAGAGGCCCACCAGCGCTTCGAAAGATTTGCATACACAAGCTTCTCTACAAAATGGCCATTGCTGTACTGGGATGCACAGGGCAACAAGGAGCAGCATTGGAAAGGAGGCTGGCACAAACTCGTGATCACCAATTTCCAGGGCAAAACGGATTTGGTCATCAATATGACCCTCACAACAGCCATGCAGATCCTTACCACACACCAGGACACTGGCTATGCAGGCACAACGCAGCTCTCACACAGAACAACAGATAAGCAAATATATGACCTGCAAGCACGGAAGGTCATCACAAAAGCCACTTATGATAAAGATCGAGGAGTCGTGGCTATCATCGCAGAGAAGCACCTCGTGGAAATCCTTCGGAACTTTTGGCACGAAGCCTGGAAGACAGCACACAAGGAGCACCCCAGATACCCAAATTACGGCAGATACCCTTATGCAGTGACTTTTGCGGCAGCCAGGCTTGATGACAAGGCACAAGACCAGATGGAGGAGTGACTACACCCCAACATCACCCCAAAGCACCGCAGGAACAAAAAGCAAGGCAACAAGATGAGGCAACAACAGTATACGCAACAACTCCCGCGCGGCAATTGCCGAAGGGGAACACCCCCCCTCCTGAGAAATCAGCAACCTAGATGTGCCAGTCGGCACTTCTAGAAGGCGCCCCGGGACAGTGCCCATTGGGCTGACTGAAATGCCCGGAGTCGTAACCCAAAAGCACATGACAGCTATAAATTTTTCTTTAATCGGAGACGGGCTAAAGTGTTAAACGTTCTCAGGGCACAGCGTAGAAGAGCATGGAGATATTATAAACGAACACGACTCCGGGACCGAGCCAGACAGGTAGCCAAGGTCGTTTTGCGTGAAAGCAGCCTTACAAAAAGGCAGGCTTTGACAAAGAACACAAAACAGAAAATCGGGAAGAAATGCAAGAAGTGGTTTCAGAGAAACCTCGTCAACCACAGAATGAAATTCCGAACATTCTTCGCAACTCTAAGATCAAACCAGCGATGTGTACAGACAGGGAACATGTCAAACAATAAGAAATCATCTAAACATTTTCGTATTATGGCCAACCAGCAGATTAGAGTTGCCACGTTGAATGTTCGGGGGTTAAGTCAACCCACAAAAAGGGAATCCCTAATTCATTTAATGAAGCAGCAGGGGTATGAGGTTCTCCTAATGACAGAAACAAATGTGAATACAAGTTGTGTTGAAACGTGGAATGGGTACACGGCATTCTACAGTACAGGTATTGACCCAAAAAATCGTGAGAGGGAGCAGGGTAAAAGAGACAACGCTGTCGCTTCTGGAGCGCGGCAATCTGACCCAGGGACCAGCCATCGACTTGCTGCAGATTTTGAACATGCGGGGGTAGGCATCGTTGTTAAAAACTCACTCGTAAATTCTATCAAGACTGTCCGGCAAAGAAATGGCCGTATTATGTCACTAACATTCTCATGTAGTGGGTATGATGTTACCATGATAAGCGCCTACGCCCCGCACAGCGGATACCCAACTGAAACCAAGGAGGCTTTTTATGGTGATCTATCCGAGGAAGTTGCATGTTGCCATGGTAGGTTTTACATAGGTGGGGACTTCAATGCTAGGATTCATTTTGTTCGAGAAACTGACACTGATGTATGTGGACCTTATTTACTTGGACGGGGAATGGAATACTTAAACAATATGAACGAACAAACAAAAGAAAGTAGAGCTTTGTTTCTGGGGTGGTGCAAGATGCATCACCTCTGGATTTTAAACAGCCAGTTTTCGAAACCTGCAAATAGATTAATGACTTACAAAGAAAAATTCAATTCTGATTTTGGGCCCCCTTTTGACGCTGTAAGATATGCGCAATTTGATTACTGGCTGACAAACTCCTCGTGGAAAAATTCGTGCATAGATGCCCAAAGCCGGCAAGATATACCGTTTGATTCAGATCATTTAATATTAGAAGCACGATTCGAAATGAATCCTTCTCTGCGCACGCGCGAGTCAAATTCTTACAAGAAGTTTTCTAAGCCTTCTGAAGAGCAATGGTGTTTGTTCAATGATGAATGTTCAAGAGTTATTTCCGAGCAGCCATTGTGTTTGCAAAACTTTGTTGCTGGTATCTTGCGTGCGGCGGAAAGAAATTTAACACCAGTACCGCTAGAGAAGAAGAAAACTTATATTTCAAACGCTACATGGTCAAAAATTGAAGGAAGAAATCAACTTAGAAGAAGCGGGGCTCCCGTGGAAGAGGTAAAACGATTAAACAAGGAGATTTACAAACGGGCGCGCCTAGATCGCCAAAACCATTTGATCGAACAGTTCAATGAAAATCCAAACGATCCCCACAAAAAAGGCCTGTGGAGGGCAGTGAAAGGATTAAAGAGGAAATTTACACCGCAATATGTTCAAATGAAAAATTCTCAGGGCGCACATGTTCCTATCGCAGAGAGAGCGCAAGCCATTGCCGAATATTTGGAAAAGAATCATTGGTTTAATGATTTCGACGCAGGCATGCCGGACGATACTCCAATCTTATTGAATAACGGAGCTGATGAAAATCTCTTTAACATGGAAGAATTAAATGCAGCTCTAAGATTGTCCAAAAATAACAAGCAACCTGGCCCAGATGGCTTGCAAATGGAATTGCTAAAATGGCTAAATTCAGAAAACCGACGAAACTTCCTAAACCTTATCAATCAATGGTGGTCAAGTAAGAAGGCGCCCAAAGAATTGTTCTTGGCAAGGGTTGTCCCGATCTACAAGAAAAGGGACACAGATAATGCTGCAAATTACAGGCCCATATCTTTATTAAGTAGCGTTTACAAACTATATATGGTTATGATACCACAAAGAATGCAAGATGCTATAGACACGCACCTTTCCAATACACAATATGGTTTCCGGCCCCAAAGATCCACGTCACACGCTATTTATGTTATTCGTCGAATCCAAGATTTTGCTGAATCAAGACGAGCCCGGTTAAGTTTAGCGCTTTTAGATTGGGAAAAGGCCTTCGATAAAATACAGCATGATAAACTGATCTTTGCGTTGCGTAAAATGGGGTTCAGTCAACATTATTGTGATATCATCCAAAATTGCTATGCAGAACCAACTTTTTTTGTCAAAGATGCTTTCGGAACATCGCAGATCAAACAGCAGTCCTCCGGTATCAGACAGGGATGCCCTTTATCCCCGTACCTATTCGTTATTGTTATGTCGTGCATAGATTTTGAAATACGGCTTCATTCAAGTCGTCGGGTGCAAAATGGCAGAATTCCAAACCTAGATTTCGACATGCTTTATTATGCCGGCGATACCATTCTATTCTCAACAGACAACAGAGCTTTAAACGAATTGCTCAAACTCACGGAAACGATTTCCAGCAAATATGGTTTGAGACTAAACAAAGACAAGTGTGTAGCAATCCAAATGAATAATGATGGCGTGGTCCATTTCGAAAACAACGAACCGCTCCCCAAAAAATTTGAATCAACCTACCTAGAAAACGAGATTAACAAAGAAGCCAACATACAACACGAAATCCTCAACAAAATGCAGGAAGTAAGAAAAACTTGGTACAGACTTTTGCCGTACTGGAAGGCAACCAATGCAAACGTCAAATGGCAGTTGATCATATTTGATGCGGTGATCAAATCGAAATTGTTGTACGGTCTTGAAACCATCCATTTGACTGGTGCTATGTTGAAAAAAATTGATGCCTTCCAAATGCGGTGTTTGAGGAGAATCCTCAAAATCCCATCAACTTTCATTGATAGACGAAATTCCAATGCAGTGGTTTTGCCAAGATGTACAGGGATTCTTTACGCAAATCAGGGCGACCAACGGAAATTCGAATTGTTCAGCCAATCTTATCTTCATAGGAAATCCAAATTATTGGGTCATGTCTTGAGAACCGGTCCAGAAGACCCTATGCGTCAAATATCTTTTCAACCGAACAGTGCTATTAGGGTACCATATGGCACAAAACGAGTTGGTCGCCCAAGACAAAATTGGCTGCATTATGCAAAAAAGCATGTTTTTGAAAATATTTTGCGTGGTCATGATTACTTCGAATCTTCAAATGAGGATGCTCGAATATATAATGCAGCCATAAACAGGACATTTTAAGTTGCGCCACGGACCTTCGGCTACGCCCACGCCCTGCGTTCACGTTTGAGTAGTTTTCATTTCAGGGTACGGCTGGGAAAAAAAAAACATGTGGAGGGGTTCTCAAAATGGGGGTACCTTCAAAATGGGTGGTTCAGTACTATAAATTGTTTGTAATGGATGATTTGGGGGCAGCCCTATGGCTTGAGAAAAACCGATCAAAGCTGTGCTGGTTGCATTGCTTATAGATCCTATAACATGTTCAAACTTTGCTGAGCACCAATCTAGAAAATTGAGCAGAACCCATCTATGACACAAAGATGAAACGTACCAATGCAACCAGCAAAGCAGGGATCAATGCACAACCCCCAACCGCTATGACTCCGTGGCCGCCCACTCCCAGACCCAGCCGTCGATTGGACGACTGACAAGCTCCAGAAGTACGGGGTCGCTGAGTCACCTGGTGGTGAGCAGCTGTGGGAGATTGGTGTAGGGGTTGAGATGCCATATGATGTCTCAGTAGTATCACTACAGTCATCCATGGGAATCATCCATCATCATCCATCATCCATGGGAATCCTTTGGTGAAACGACATCAGTCGTCATTTTCGTTCGGCGGCTTTCTCTGGATCTTGACCACTTCGCCTTTGGACCCCCTTTGAAGCGACCTGTGACACCCTTTCAGACGGCAGTGGGTCCGTAGCGTTTCGGGTTTTGGCCACTGGTCAGTGAATATCCCAACAGCTGAAAACAATGGTTGATACCCTCTGGTGAACTAAGCTGGCAATGGATTTTAACCATATTTTAGAGTGAAACCCAGGGAAAAACACCAATAAATGGTGGATTTTCCATTGCCAGGTTAGTTTACCAGATGGTACTGGTTGGTGGTTTTTCAAAAAATTATTTTCACATATACCGGATGATGGCTTCTAATCGCCCAAAATTTGAGGGATGAGTCATACCCACCAGCCAGAATGTAGTGTTGGTTATGATGGTTAATTTCAAAGTACATACCTGAATAACTGGGTTTGTTGACTCGGAACCCCATCCACCTATCAACAACGGGAAACAGCAAGCGCAGCGACGGCTTGGGGCGATGCTGATTTCATGGGCCGCTGGTCCAGGGGTGATGGAAAAGGTTGAAATCAGTTTTAGGCACAGTCAGGAACTCAAAGTTGATAAGTTGTGCCTCATGAGTCACTTTCAGTCCAATTTGTCGTGGATCACAACTGAGCCTTCGCGCAAGCAAGATCCGACGGTTATGCTGACGTCTGGACGTTCATTGTTGGTGGCTCCTGACATTTCAAGGCCTTAGCACTAAGCAGTAGCAGGCCACAAAGATAGTAACAGCCGCTACACAAGCACCCGCTGGTCAGTCATGTAGATACCCCTCTGACGACATCAAACAAAAAATGATAACAACCTCAAAGATGATTGCCCAGCAACAAAAAGAACACCAGAATTTTAATGGTTCCGATGGTTCCCCAATGAGTTTTCGCGGGTGAAGATTGCTACCAGCAGCTGGGGATTGGCTCAGCCACTGCTTCGCAGCATGCGCAGCAAGGCTAAGCGGTGCTCGGCTGCGAGTGGTCGCGCCTTCGAATGATGAGAGCAGTGGGGCTGTCCATGAATTCTGGGGGCTGTCCAAGCAAGCTGATCATGGACATGGACATGGCTATGAGTCAATATTAACCAACAAAACCATAGGGAAAACAAAGGTTAATGATAGGGGAACCGGGGGGACTAAGGGTTTTGACCCACTGCCGTATGAATCCTGGGGGGTGTCCAATCCACTTGGGGATGTCCATGAGATGCACAAGCAAGCTGCTGCAGATTCTCCGACAACACAACTCTTGTGGTTTTCATGCAACATGTAAGTCCCTGGAAACGAGGGGCTTATGAGTTTTGAGGATTGTTTTTTTTTTAATGTTTTTTGTTACATGAAGTTATACCGATGATTTGGGTACAAGGATTGGTAGTATGCATGCTTACAGGATAGTGAGGGGATTCTTGGGCTGACATTCGTGGACCGCCCCAGGAGTTTCTTGATGAGTTTCACGAATGATGTGCAAAGATTAACCTGTGGCAGAACCAGATGCGACGTAGCAAGTGCTGGTCAACAACACATTCGCTAGATCTCGCTAGTAAATGTGCTCAAGTTACCCGCAATGGAAATCCGCCATACTCGTACATGCCATACATGATACCTACTGTGATGATGATATCTCAGATGTAAAATACTCGTAATTCGTAAATTTGACTCTATACTCCCATGTTGCAGTGCCAGATTCCTGGGCCCCCTTCAAATGAAGGGGGGCCCCGCACTTGGCGAAAGATTGAAGTGCTGTGAGGTGTGCTCGGATGGGTACGAAACGCATGATCTTTCAGGAATTTTGGGTTGAACTTGTTGATTTTTGTCTCGCAGAGGGCAATCATCAACCAACGTACTTCTTTCATTGACACAGTGAACGCCGTGTTTTTCTACAAGCCAAAGAAGGTATGCAATGCTCGTGAATTTTGGAGAGTCTGACTGACTATGGCTATTTATGTCTCATGGTGCCAAAATGCTACCTGGCTTCTTGTGAAGGTGGCACCTTGTTCCAACCAACCATCAACCATGAGTTGTTCATCATGAAACAATGCATTATCATTCTGCTGCTTGAATCTACCAACTGTGGGTATGCCATTTGAATCTACATGGCAGTGAGCATCGTGTTCCTATCAACAATATATCTCTTTCATTACAGAAACTCACTAATCGTGAGTTGGCTAAGAATCAACTATTAGTTGGTTATTGTATCAACCAGGATCTTTTGAGTACTGTCCCAAATCCATGGATGAACCATTAGTTGGTTACCGTATCAAGCACACCGACCTGGTGGTTTCTCAAGCCATAGGGGACCCCAAAAATGGTTGGTTTATTACTATAAATGACTATTAATGGATGGTTTAGGGGTCCCCCTATTTTGAGAAACCACCCACCTAAACTACTCCATCTCCTTGTTTCAGCTTCCGTGCTTGGAATCGCGTGTCGTGCGAATCGCTCGTGCTTGGCTCAGCCGGGGCGTTTCTCGTTTCGCGTGTGGCACACCACAGCTCAGGTGGCTGGTGCGGTGATGTCGGTTGATCAATGGAGGTTGACACTGGTTGGGACTGATCAATGGTAATGGAGGTACCAACAATGTGGCTATCATTCCCTATCATATGGACAATATAGATAGCCACTGGTTATGATAACCATATTGATCAGTGGAGGTTGGGACGGAATGGTCATGGTTGACAGTAGCTATCTACTGATATGGTCGATGATTCGTGATGGTAGGCTATGAATGATAGGAAATGGTCTAGAGTGTTTCTTTGGTCATTGCTGTTGGGGATTACTATACTGTATCCGGGCATAGACTTGCTGTTTTCAATTTTTGCTTTGCATTACATTGGTTGTTTCTGAAAGTGATAATGCAATCAAACTACAAGATGTTTGGAACATGAAGACAGGTTACAAGTTTACTCAATGGGAGCCGCAATGCCTAGTTATGTACGGCACCAGTCGTGCGGGTTGCTGGGTGGTGGTTGACGGTTGGGAAGCAGCAAGCAGATTGGCTCTCCTCCCATGGGTGCGGAATTGAAAGGTCCCCGGATTGTCCCAAATCAATCCAAATCATTCATTTCAGCCTATCACGAGTACCAGAAACCAATGTTTCTGAGATTTCTGCGCCCACACAGGGCTTGATTATTTATTTGGATGTTTTCGGATGTATTCGGTATCAATTATATCCCAAGATGACATGTTTTTTGGATTGATTGCAGTAAGCAACCCCATGGATTGAGAACCTCTCCACATCATGGACCCTCGCGGCATTGCTGCTGGATGGTGCACGCGAGGACCCGCATTAATTTGCCACGTGGCCGCGCGGAACAGGCGCTGCACGGAACGTGGCCCCTGCGAAGTTTGCAGCACCGCTCACGTTGGAGTCTTGGGGATGGAAGACACGGTTATGACGTATGTTTATAGTGGTTATGACTCACTTATGACCCTTAATAATGGGTAGCAGGGGATAATCACCAACAACAATGGGTAAACAATAGTGGTTAAACAACTACCATAAAGTGAATTGAGGATATATATATATATATAATATATATATATATATCATTGGGTCAGATATATGGTGAACTGGAGCGACAGGAGTCAAGTAAGCTGGATGGATCAAATTGATCAGTGGGATATTGATTTTTTCATGTTGGATCCTGATTCGTAAATTTCGGATCTTTGATGATGCCAATTAGTAGGGTTATTTTTTGGGCGGTTTATTCATGTGGATCCTAGATTAGGATGTTTGTTCCCGGCTTTCTCAGTAGATGGTAATATATCTGGTAAATCAACATGCGTTCATGAATTTGTACGATGACACAGTACAATAGTCGGTCATATCATTTGATACATCAATTGATGATATCCCTCAGTGGTGGATATGTCAATTGCTGGTTTCATCCCTTATTCTTGGTTTGTGTTGATTGGACCCCAGGTGCAGGATCCGTATTTTGATTCTGTCGTGAATAGTATTTGATGTACCTCAATAGCAGGGGTCATATATGATGATGTGTGATGCTCATTCTTTTCAGTTCCCCCCACGAAATTGACTCCATACAAGACAATCATGAAAAAACAATCACTTTACAATCTTCATGGATTTCCCATCAACAGGGGTGATCGGGCATCAAAATGCCGCCCGTTTTTGCACTCATCAGTTTGAAGTATCCATTAACCAACTGGGATAGTAACAAAGCATCTTGAAGAATCGCTTACATTCTATTGCAAAGCCGGTTATGATTCTGATGACAATTAAGGCAGTCATTCACGTTTGAAAGTCTTTGAAATGTTTGTGATGTCTTAGATATCTTGGAGGATATGCGCTTGAACGGCACGAATAACAGAAGAAGAGTTGCTTTCCAATATAAGAACCTAGTTTAACATGTTGGCAGACGTGATAGCCAAATTGCACAGGTGAAGCATCCACTTCTAGCAGATGATAGTCACCATGAATCCATAAATCAGAATTGGATACCCCAACCATTCCCCTAAACCATTCACCAATCATCCAACCGTCAACAAATGGAATTCAACAATAGATCAAACCATTCACCAATCATCAAGTGGTTTGATCAACATTTTGTATTTTCCCCAGTAATTAATAACAAATGCTTGGTTGACAAATAAGTTTACATGACCCATTCAACAATCGAATCCCCAAGCGTTTTGATCCACCAGCCGTTGACCACCACGGTTGATCTCCCAACCCGCTTGCGCCACCCCAGGGCCATTTGGCTCAGCCGCGCCATGGACAGCTCACTCCGAAGAGCCCCTTCCGCGGCGCCCGCGGCCGCGGCAGCGTGTAGTGACTCGGATGGATGGCGAGTCAGGTGAGTCACGTGGTACCATGATGTCCCATGATGTCCTGTGATGTCCCGTGATATTGGTCAAGAATACTCAACCGTGATTTCGTCGCAATAATCACTAATTACATCTAGTCACAATTCACAATCCAATGTTTTTACCGACAATTGCTACCCGTGCATTTTTGCGTATCTTGGAATAGGGAACTCCCAAATCATCCAAACAGAGACTAAGTTTGATCCCCATTTTAAGACAAAGCATTTTAGAACTACGGTGGCCAACCATGATGCATCAATCAACCGGTAATCCAAAGTCTGGTAATCATGCAAGATTGTTTGTATCATGGTGTTGCAGTGGCATTCAGCATACCAGCATGGCTGGTTTCATGAAGCGGTCATAAGATGTCATAAGGTATTACTACGATTTGGCCCAGCCCAGCTACTAAGCACCACGATGCACCACGTACAGTCGACCCTTAGTTCACCCCTTCAAGACTCAACTGCTGGGATTTCAGGATGGTTGAGGCAGTGGCCATGAAGCCATTGGCCCAACCCATCAGACCGCCCTAGGAGAAGAGCACTTGCACCGCAGTTCCATGCGGCGCTTCATGCTGGCCGTGCGGCGTTACCCGGATGACTTCGAACGGCTGTGGCCTGGAGCGAAGTCGTTTGGGACCAGGAGTGCTGAGCAGATGCTTGGCAGGTGAATCAATGATTTGATGGATATTTAAAGTATATTTAGATATATGATAGATGATTAATCAATGATTTGATATATGATTAAATAGTATTTAGAGTGTCTTTGATATATGATAGAGTGTCGATATTGATATAGTGTCAATGATTTGATATCGTGTGAATCAGATTTTGGTTGATTGAATTCCAATATGTATAGGTTTCTTTGAATATGGGACCACAAGAAATGGTTGGTTTAGTACTATAGATGGCTACTAGAAGATGATTTGGGGGTACCCCTATTTTGAGAAACAGCCATATGTGTCAATGATTTGTTTGATAAATTAATTAACAATTATTGTTTTGCCTTTTGTTGGTTGAACAGGAGCGTTTATTGATTGTTGTTAGTGATTGTCAATGGAGTACTATGGATAGAAATCCAACAATTGACAACCAATCAATGTTGCTTGGAAAACTATACTCATGATTGAGATGGGACAAACAGACAGCAATATTTGTCCTGAATGTGGCAACTTCTCAGTATTGTGCGACAAGAATGTTGGTTTATCAACCCATACCGGATCAACAATAGTCTACAATGACCACTATATACTGTCCTTCTTTGCTCACTAGACGATATACAAACCAACAATAGAAGTAGTTGGACATGACCAACTATACAATGGAACATTGGCATGTCAGTACGTCCACAATGAATTTCATAAACAAACCTGACTGTGACTTTTCCCGTTGATTACGATAGTGTCCTGGCTGGTTTTCCTTTCCAAATCATGCAAACTGATTCCCCCCACTGCTCACTTGCATTAAACAAAGGGTCACTAGGGCCAGCTTGTTGAATGGCTTAACCAGCAGTTATCCGACTGGTTGCTGGCTAGTGATGCCGAGCGGTATCCTCCATGATTCACCATCAGCAGCTTGTCAATCGACTTATCGGGCATCAGTTTGAGCGATCTGAGATGTTCACCAATGTTCTGGGCGGCGACCCGTATCGGCTCCCCAAAAATGTGTGGCTTCTCTTTTCTCAACGATGTGTTTGGCAGGGTTTGCTGGGGAAGAGATTTCATTTTGATGATTGGAAGGCTGACCCTGTTTAGGTCCTCAAAAGCGATGCCCCCCGGTGCCAGTGTTGTTTTGTTGTTGCAAATCATGGTCCTGATTCGGGCAGGGGCAAGCATTACATACCATGCATGGGAACCCCCATTTTGACGTAAACCGATGGTTTCGATATTGATAGTTAGTGGCGAACAAGTTGGATGGTTCATAGCTACCAGCATTTTCATGGGAAGGCTATGCTGTGGGAATCGCCATATTCAGCTTCTGAACCTTCGCTGATTCCCACAGCCTTTGTTGGAAAAGCAACTGGATTGGGTGATTAGGGATTTTGGGCAAAACACATGAATTCTTACTTGTTCCTAGCTTCGGCAAGTACCGTTTGTGCTCTCATCAGAGTGAGGATATTTATCCACCAACAACGTAGCGACGCATCAAACTAGCCAAGTGTCATACTAAGCACTACAAACCAGCCTGTTGACCGTTCTCAGGCATCATGCATGCACATAACTACAAGCGCAATCCAACCTATAGCAATTAGTATTATAGACCATGACTAAGTGAGTAGCCACTACTAGATATTCCCAGCCATTGGTCACTGTAGGAGCGACTCCACAGTAAACTAAATTGGTAACCAGTGGATCCGGTGATGGAGGCAGCCATCGCTGACTTCAGCCACCTGCTTGGGTCAAGGTTGGACCATCTTCGATTCGAGAGCTTCGAGTCCAGTACGAGTTTCACTGAATCGAGCAGGTGCCAAGTCGCTCGCAACGTGGGCAGTGATGGTGAATAGCATGGTCATAGAGGATCCTGAATGGTTGATGAAATGAAAGGTGGTTATCAGTGATGTGACAAATGGTGTAATTCAACAAAGATTAGTTATTCATTTATAGTCTTATGATTGACAAATATCAGATGATTAATATTGATAAACCGCCATAACCAAACTCAGTCAGAACTCACCTGAGTTTTTTGAGTTGCTCTGTCCATGCGGCAGAGCTCATCCAAAGCAACGGCCAACCATGTGGTGACCATGGCTACTAGGAGCTTGATTTAGGATTCCCAAGTCAAGTTGAGAATCAGCAGCTGCATCGTTAGCATCATCCTACTCATCCTCATCATCCTCATCATCCTCATCACCACCACCATCATTATCTATCATCACCAATAATCCTTATTTTCCCTGGTATTGTTGGTTATTATCCCCTGTAGCTAGCATCATCATCCTCATCATAGATCCAAGAAGTCTTCCACCGACAACACGCTGACGCCCTGAGGGTCAATCCTTACTGTCATGTGCTGTCAGGTTCTTTGCAGCTGCAGTAGCTCAGAATCCATTGAGCTGTTACAGTACTAGCCACGAATCAGCCAGTTCATGGACCAGTATTAGCCATTGTTCACCATCAACCATCACTCAAGCACCAAAAGGCTGTGTAGCTTAAGCCAACCTTTGAAGATGTGATGTTCCTTGCTTCAATTTCAATGCCTTGCAGATCTGAAGGAAAATGGCGCCTTCCAACCAACAGGTACCATTCGAATCATGTTTGTGAGCAGCATGAGGCAGCATGTTTGTCGTCGGTTTCTGGGGTTTCTTGGGTAACCATCACTAACTACCAAGAGATAATCATCATAAACCACCACAACCCATGGCTACCTCAGTGCTGACCCACCACATCCCATGGCTACCTGAGTGCTCACCTACCACAACCCATGGCTACCTCAGTGCTCACCTGAGTTTCTTTCTATGGTTGCTTCTCCTCCAGGGAGATTCAGATGCTGTCGGAGACCTTCATCATCGGCTTCAAGCATCGCTCGTCAAGGCGTTCTAGCAAAGGAGCAGTCCCACGTGCTGCTAAAGCGAGTAACAATCGCATCATTTCCTTGTGAACAGAATACGATTTCGGTCCCTTGGTTGCTGGGCTCCAGGATTGGCACGGTCACGGAGTTGGAATGCCCCAATTACACCCATGATTCTCCCATTCTTCAGTTTGAGTCACTCCTTTTTTATTCATTGGTTGGTTTGTTTTTCAATTATATACCTAGTGACATATTGTTTTAACCACATTCAACGCTGGCTTAATATTACCTTAGTTACTTTGTTACTTTTGTTGGTAAAGTGGTCAGATTTCTTCGTTGTATACTTTTTATTGGTAAGTGACCATTACTTCACGGTTATTGATTTCCGAGTGAGCCATTTGCCAACTTCCTGCATGGCCCTGTCCCTGGAGAAGGGAGCTGTGCACTGCAGACCATTCATGTCGAAGCGGTTGAACGAGGCAAAGTGAAGCCAGCCACCTGATCCAGTGGTAGAATTAAGCAGGTTAGCCAGCGAATTGATGTTTCGATTATTTAATAATCACTATTAGTTTGTGTCATCAGTAGTGGTGGTAAAAGTAGAAGTGGAAGTGGAAGTGGAAGCAGCAACAGTAGCAGTAGCAGTAGCAGTAGCAGTAGCAGTAGCAGTAGCAGTAGCAGTAGCAGTAGCAGTAGCAGTAGCAGTAGCAGTAGCAGTAGCAGTAGCAGTAGCAGTAGGAGTAGGAGTAGGAGTAGGAGTAGGAGTAGGAGTAGTAGTAGTAGTAGTAGTAGTAGTAGTAGTAGTAGTAGTAGTAGTAGTAGTAGTAGTAGTAGTAGTAGTAGTAGAGAAGTGGTAGCAGTTTTATATGGTTAGCCTGGCTATGCCCATTAAAGGTGTCAGGGGAGGAAACCGATCATGGGTCAGCTGTCATTTTGCCGCTCGACAAGTTAGTTGTTCAGCCAGCTTCTGTAATGCTCCGATGCAGCCTTTGTTGGCTCCCATGTAGCCAAACAAAGCAAATTTTAAGCTTGGGTCTTTGTCGCTGACCAAGGGGGGAATTATGAAACTTGTTCATGAGCATCTCTGGATTTCAAAGTTAAGTATTAATTAGCCAGCCCCTTAGTAGCCATCAAGT
>VSDK01014425.1:250227-260312 GCA_009767595.1 Symbiodinium kawagutii | reverse complement strand
AAAGAGCAGCGTTTTTCTGCTCTGCAACCACTTGAACCACTTGGAATTCAGGTGACCGCATCATCTAGCGGCCCCACGTTTGCTATCTAAACGTGGTACGCTTTTGGTGGCTGGACGTCCATGAAAAAGCAACAACTATACCACTGAAGTTGTTGCTTGCTTCACAACAAAAATGATCAACCAAACCTGAGGAGACTCTCCAACCACCGACACAATAGAAACCTAGTCTGGGGATACTACAAGAATATTTTTGGGATTTAGTTACCCCCATGGGAACTAACATAGGACCCATTGGTAGACCCTATTGATAGGGTCCATGGTAGTTTCCGGCAAGGTACAACCACCAACCAGTCATCAACTTGTAAATGGCAACCTGGGAGATGATGTGATACTTGATTCGGAATGATATGAATCTTTTCCTTACCCATTTTATTCGAATATGTATAGATACATTTGGATATGAAAAAGAACATATTTATCTATAGATAAAGTAATTCCTTCTGTTGCTAAGGACGGAGGTTTATGAAGCTTACGATATATCTTTGCATGTCTTTGCGACATTGGACGTCCACCGCAACGGTGATTTTGGCAGCTTATGAAAGACAACCGGAGGCCTGGCTTTTCATAGCAGTTTCGAAGACTCATTGGACTCGAGAATGGAGAGGTGTTTCCAATTTGATTACTGTCCAGGGCTATGATGGCGAAGATTGGACAGTCACTGGTTTGGGGTGAGTGGTTTTTAAGATGTTTATATATGTTTTTTACCCAGCATTTAGGGATGGTTGGTCGATGAACTGTATAATGCTTTTCAAAATAGTTGAAACCGCCACTAAAGCACATCTTTTGCATCTAGACCGAACTTGTATTTTGTTTCTTCTACAAACACACTAGTAAGCAACAACTTAGAACAAAGCACACTTAGGATTTTCTTACTAGAACATTTTTTGTGTATTTAACATTTATGCAATTGTTTTGACTTTGTGATTAAGAACAATGAGAGCAAACTCTTGTTGTATCCAGGATAAATGATAAGCCATGTATATTCATTTTTGGTTATTCATGGCTATCATCCCCCATGTAGTTGGTCAATAAGATTTATCAAACATTGTGATTGGTGGTTGTTTACATGTGGTCATCCATCATCAGCAATAGTGCTTGTTGACTTAATCAGCAACGTGATGAAATACTGGACATGGTCAAAAATAATGACCATCAGAAACCATGATAATCATAAATATTGTTTATTGATAAGTGCTTATCAATATAACCACAATACACACCAACAGTTATATAATGGTTTTCATCCGATTAATCATCCAATGTGCGCATCTGCCATGACGGCATGATCCCCTTGAATGGTTGTCGAGATCTGCGAGGGCGATAGGTGTAAAAAGAGACATTGTGAGTGCGGGCACAGAAAACGCCAGCGACATGGCAATGGGAATGATTTTAGGATTAAATAGCTGATGGCAATGATCAACGGATAGTAAAAAAATGCTGATTGAGATTATTCATTGATGGTTAATTGTTCAATTTACGCTTAAACATGGTGCATGGAGTAGCTGGTCGTTTGGGAGGGAGCGGTTCGAATCTATCAGGAGTGTTGTTGGCGAATGGTAAACTACTCAACTGGAAGCGTGTTTGAAGAAATTGACACTACAAATTCTGTGTTTTTTGTTGTCCGGTGTGTGGAACGTTTGTATCAATCATGCAGTATGTATCATCATCATCATCATCATCATCATCATCATCATCATCATCATCATCATCATCATCACCATCATCGTCATCGTCATCGTCATCGTCGCCGTCATCGTCATCGTCATCGTCATCGTCATTGTCATCTCATCCATGATGTGGGAAGATCCCACATATCACCTTTAAATTTGTTTGGATTATGAGTAGTTTGTAGTAGTTTGTCATCATTGCCAACTTGTTTTGAAGCGAACCATTGCGAACCCAACATGAACACGTTACCAGCAACCGCAAACTGTGAGCGGCATGCGCTCAACGTTCCGAACCATCAGCTCACCGGAGCCGCCCAAAGTTGTGACTGCCATCCTGGAGCTGTCATTAAAACTGCCAACGGTTCATGTCAAGCACAAGCATCAAAAACATCACAAGCTGCCGGCTCCTGTTTGCCAGCGCTTGTGTTGCACTGGCCATTGACCTGATCCTCAACCATGACATGTGTAGATGTTTAGTCATATTTGAGTTACTGTCACTGCTACAGGACCATGTGCAGGCAAGTATATTCTGTACCATCATTTGTAGCAGTTTCCCAGTTTCCCATTTTTTACCTGTCATTCAGCTGGTTGACACTTCAACTGATATCTATGCATAGTTGCACGTGGGGAAGATCTGTTCAACAACCCCTCTCTGAACGGAGTGACGCAACTTGGCACCAACACAGCTGACACGTTCAAAAATGTTTCTTTTTTCTGCTGTGGGATTCTCCAATGGAACTCAAAACTAGATCAGTCATTATTGGTAATGTATTGTTATGTATTGTTCGCAGTGAAGATACAGCTTGCTTTTGTTTACTCTTGGCTATCAGGAATCACGGAGCAGTAGCAAGAACATCTCTACCAAACGTTCTGGACCATTCAACACTGCTCATCTGATTTGTTCTCACCGCTGCAGACATGTTTTGGGTCGAGCGCCCCTCGTCCAATTCCGCCCTGGCAACCGAGAGTTGTAGCGGAAGATGCCGTCCACTGGAAGTCAGAAATCCTCGAGTGAGACTTCATCACTTGTACCCTGGTTAAGCATGAACATGCATGAACCAACAAGCCGCTACTGTACTGTTTGTTGCTTACATACACAGCATATAACCAGTGGTTGAACCCAGGGTATACCCAATCCCTTGGTTATATAAGTGTTGCTAGCCAGTGGTTGCTAGCATGTTCGCAGGGTACAACCAGTGGTTGGTCATTGGGTTTAGCCCAACCACTGCGACCTTGGTATGCGCTCGAACATCGCTGGCGATCAGCGGCCTTTTTCCTCGTCTCATGTTGTCCTGGGTCAGATTGGGCTACGCTGTTTTTTCTCGCAGCCTGCTGACCCTGTACTGGCTGTTGGCTATGGGTTAATCTAACCCAATAGTACTGGGGATGAGCAACAATTTTATCAGGAAGATAGATGAACATAGTGGTTTATGATGGTACACCGGGGGTATAAGGTGACCCGCAGCTTTGCAAGTCATCAACCATAAGTCATTGGGATGGTTGGTAACCCAGCCGGTGCATAGGGAGCTTTGGCCTCGGCCTGCCCTTGAAGCTGAGACCCACCAGGTGATTTTTCCTGATGTCAAGCCATGATTCAGCGCGAACAATCTCGGATTAGCAATTATTTTAAGTAAAATATGATTATGATTCAGCACGATATGATGAATCGTTGTCAACCAGTGTAGACCAGTCTGAACCGTTTAGCCATGATTGCATGCCATGTTTATGAGCCATTGTATGCCGTTGTTACTGGCTATTGTCAAGAAGCTGGACAATCGGTCACTTTTCACACCAGCGACCAGGTAGCATTCATGGTGTCTGACCGGAATCTGGGCTGCCAAGTGCGCCAAAAGCTGGAAGAATTTGACCCTGGAAGATGTGGTGGGTTGGTGGGTTGGTTGGCTGGTTAGTCGGTTAGTCATGATTGCCAAGATCTTTTGTGGGCATCCCAGCCGTATTCTTAGATAAAAACAGTATTGCAATCTATCTAATCTCATCCTAGTATTAACCCTGCTGTTTCCGCACCCCAGAAAATATTCCCTACAACATCAGGGTTTCACTTGTGACAAGTTCTCACATCTGGAATGAAAGACATATGTATGTCATTGACCATGCGAAAAAACCGCCAGGGCTCACCAATATCACCGCAGATACTCCATGGTGTTGGTATAAATTTACTTGTATTTTTGAAAGCAAATGCCATGTCTTGTGCCTTGTAAGTAAATATGCCACACATGGAGTATTTGGGTAAGATATGGGTGTTTCTCAAAATAGGGGTACCCCCAAATCATCAACGAATGATCATTGGTACTACTAAACCCACCATTTGTTGGGTACGGTGTTTCTGCCAGATGCCTTGTGAGATTCCACGGAGGGGGTTTCTTGGCATCCCTTTGCAGTGCGTGAGTGAGTGACTACTAAACCCACGATTTGTTGGGGGTCCCCTAGTCTGAGAAACCCCCCTTTTATTGACCAAACAACCAGCATCAAGGGCCACAACGCTTGGGCGTCGTCACCAGGCCGACCGACGCCGCTGACCTGCGATAACGATGCGCCAGAAGTGGATGAACTTCATCCATAAGGCTATGGGTCAATATTAACCAACCAATGATGGGGGATAAGAACCAGCAACAATAAGGAATATAATGGTTAATGATAGGGGAACCAGGGGTACAGGGTTTTGACCCACAGCCATAAAGTTGCAGGTGGGTCAATGGTGAGAGGATTCTTTGTGGTTAATGTTTTCACACCATATGCAATTCTTACTCACTGTGTTTAAGCACCATTGCTGTGATTTGTTCACCATCATAAGATAATTTTGTTTTGTCAATGGCTAATTGGCTTGATTTGTCAGTGATGATAGTGGATTCACTCTTCATACCCTGATGGATGTAACAATGTATTTACCTCTGGGATTGCTGATTTGTAGTTGTTTAGTGTTTGATTATGATTAGTCATGTTCTCGGAGGGAGACATTGAACTTGGGTCGTTTCAGTGGCTTGCTGGTCTATGA
This sequence comes from Symbiodinium kawagutii, assembly GCA_009767595.1. Classification (NCBI taxonomy): domain Eukaryota; class Dinophyceae; order Suessiales; family Symbiodiniaceae; genus Symbiodinium; species Symbiodinium kawagutii. Next base: position 255,572 of record VSDK01014425.1, on the reverse strand, counting down.
TTTCAAAAACTCAAGCCGAGCGCACTGCTAATGGTCAAGTTCGCAATGATCATTCAATTTGTGACATTGAGGATTACCCATGAACTGCCTGATATTGTTGGGAGCTGAAAGTTGTGTTTAACCACCTAAGGCTTGTTCAACGCTGGCTATGAACACTGACCTACCCTGGGGTGGCCCGCGGGGACGGTGTCCGAGGGCCAAATTGGCACGGAAGCTCGATGGCGTGGATGAAGAGAAGTTGTCTCGCCCCTCGGGAGCATGGGGATCCACGGGCGCATGGTGTTTTTCATCAATTTGGCTATGGGTCAATATTAACCAACCAATAATGGTGGTTGTCACCCAGCCAACTATAGGGAATACAATGGTGAATGATAGGGGAACCAGGGGTACGGGATTTTGACCCACAGCCATTTGGTCGTTGGAATTGATTGGCTGGGCGTAGTCAGCAACTACATGTTTTTTTTTTTCGACCATGGCTTTACGTAGTATGTGAATGTGAGCAATTAGGAGTTTTAGTTTGCAATTGCAAAAGGTTTACGTTGGATGGAACTGCCAATTAAAACTCCTAATGTAGACGTTTTGTAATTGCTAATTGTTGGTCTCAAATTTTATTAGGGGTTTTAATTGTTCGTCTCCTAATAAAACTGTAAATTGCCAACTCTGTTTTTGTTGGTCTCAACTTGTGGATGTCACAAGTCTGGTGATCCAAGTGCTTTGATGCAGTTCCTCATCTTGTGAAGTGCAATGCTCGGCCCAAGTTCATTCGGTGGAACACCGGGTTATTCAGCGACAGTGGTTTAGTCACAAATGCTTTAGTGAGAGATGGGCAAGTGATATCGCCATCCAGGAGTACATAGAATATTACTTAATTAAATTCCATGTTTAAACTAACCATTTACTTGTCGGCAATCGTTCAATTTTATATTCGACCTACTCCAGGATCACTATAGTAGTAACTTATGTTTCAAGGAGCTTTATGAAATATCAATGAACCAACAATTAACCATTCATTACCGCCATCAACCATTGACTAGTCGTCCTTTTTTGCAGAGTGTCTGGTCAACCTGGATGAAATGATGGTTAGAATCAAGTGGCTTATGGGTACCCATCAAAGACTAAGAGCAAATAGGATACAGTAAGGTCATAGATGAACTGTTGTTCACCACCCAGTTGTTTTTTTGATACAACTGGTTAGAGGGTGCTTAATACCAACAGCCATGGTCAACTATGTTTGTAGTATAGTTGTTTGTAGTATGAAGCTGTACAAACTATCAAATATGACAAATTACGCCGAGGTATTTTAGTGGTACCAACTTTCACTTACTGTTGGTTTTTGATGATTTGTTGGTGTATCGAAAACTATCTATAAATCTGTAAGCTGTTGGTATGAATTGTTGTAATTATCACCGATGAGATAGCTTAAGACTATAATCATAGTTGATGATTATCCCCAGTGTCATAATGCTATCGTTAATTATGGGTATCATCAGTTATCCCTATGTGTCAGGGAACCATGAAATAGCAGGTACCCAGCTTGTTTCTACCAGCTAGTTGTTGGGAGTTGGTTACCTACTAGTGACGTGGTAATTGGAGGCATGGGGTAACATGAACTAATTAATCTTCAACATGATCAAACATTTACCATGTTTAACCATTATTGTTGAAGGTTGTTCAAGCATTATTGTTGGAGGTTGTTCAACCATTATTGTTTTTTACAGGTTGTTCAACCATTATTGTTGGAGGTTGTTCAACCATTATTGTGGAGGTTGTTCAACCACTCGTGTTGGATGTTGCTCAACCATTATTGTTAGACGTTGTTCAACTATTCCTGTTGGGGGTTGTTCAACCATTTCTGTTGGATGTTGTTCAACCATTATCGTTGGAGGTTGTTCAACCATTTCTGTTGGATGTTGTTCCATTATTGTTGGAGGTTGTTCAACCAGTTTTGTTAGAGGTTTTTCAACCATGATTGTTGCTTTTTGTTCCTCACTATCAGCCACAGTGATGTTTGAACACTAATCCCCACTAAATTAAAAAAAAATCAGTAATTCCATAATGGATTTGCATTTGATTAAATATAATTATTGCTCAACCACAAGTTAATCTCCTGTAAAAACTACCAACAGTGAACCACAGTGAACCACAGTTAACCATCATTGGTCACTATCCACTGGTGATAACTATTATCAATGAATTTATAACATCGTTAAAGCCTTTAATATAAACCTCTATAAACCTTTGTAACCATAAGTTGTTTGGGATAGCTTAAGCTACCAACAGCTTCACGACGATGGGTCTTTGCTCAGCAGGTCGTGGTCTTGCCAGACGTGGTGTGCACGAGTTCCTACTGGCTGTGGATGACAACCCCGAGAAGTTTGAGCTATTGCTTCCTGTCATGGTGGATGTTTTGGACATGTTTTATACGGGAAAGTATGGCTATGGGTTGAACCAACCAATGGTTAATGGTTGATAATAGGAGATAACCAACAATGATAGGGGATATGCCAGCTATATAGGGCTATGGGTCAACATGAACCAACCAATCATGGGGATAAGTTCTCCAACAAATTCATAGGGAAAACAGCCTGCTTAGCGATAGGAAAACCAGGGTTACAGGGTGAACTGACCCAGAGCCACATGTGTTGACAATAGTTTTGGAGAATAAAAGAGTAGTTGGTAGTGTTGAACATGTTTTGAAGAGGATCGTATTGGTCTAGACTAGGGGATGATAATCAAGAACAATGGTTAAACAAGTATGGCTGTGGGTCAAAACCCTGTACCCCTGGTTCCCAATAATCATTAACCATTCTTTCCCTATAGTTTTGCTAGTTATCATCCACCATTATTCGTGGTTAATATTGACCCATAGCCCTACTAGTTGGTGGTTTGATCTAAATTGTTTGCATTGATTCATTGTTTTGGCATTGTCCCCGATGGTTTGGGAGGTCGCCGCATATTGTTCAGAGGAATCGACAGCAACAACCAGTAAGAGATATTTCGATGGTCGCTGGCTGTTGGGAGGGCGAGTCGGTGGCATGAAAGGGGTATCGAGTGCTCTCCCTTTAAGGGGGTGTGGTGTCCCAACTCATGGTTTCTTATCTATTACAACTGGCTGTTGGGAGGGAGCTAAGGAACTAGGGGTATGCAACATATCCTTTAAGGAGCGAGGCCAGGAGCTACCAGCAGTAACCACATGGTAGGCAAGGCGTGTAAAACCTGGAGAGGAGCGATGATAGCCTCTGCCATTGTTGGAACTGGGGTGGGTGACCTACAAATTTTCATGGAATCTGGAAGCATGAGTAGCCACGCAAAACCCGCAGGATGATCTATGAACCCCCAGTTGGTAGCAACAGCAGCGCCCAGGATGGGTATCGCACGGCAAGAAGCCTTGCTACAAGAAGTGCGTCTCTTGGGCGGAAGGGCAAAAGCCATGGTGAACCAACCCCTGCAACCAGTTCGAATGAAGCCAAATGGAGGGTTGATGGATGAATTACTATTGAGGGCTGATAGATTACTGATGCCGTTTGATGTCTAAAAGAATAGATTTCCCACCTTTTAGAGGATTGATGGATTGCCCACAGCCGCTTGACGCGATGAGATCCACAGCTTCGCGGCACGAGAGCCGCGCCAGGATGTGCAGTTCGCAGCTGGTACCCAGCCTGAGCTTCTCCCAGTCGTGGAAGTCACCAGTTGCATCCTGTTACTGCTTACGGATCACATCCATTAGAGGGTGGCTTACACTTTTGCGGATCAATTCCCAGGAGGCTGTGGGTCAGTTCACCGTGTACCCGTGGTTCCCTCATCATCAACCATTGTTTTCCCTATGTTGTGATTATCCCCCAATGGTGTTGGTTGATTGATATAGGTGTTTATCAAAATCGGGGGACCCCCAAATCACCCAATATTAACATATATGATATACATTTTTGGGGGGATCCCCAAGTCCTAGCTTGAGAAACCATCAACCATCAGTTGGTTGGTGATTATCCCCTATTGATCCCTATGATTACCATCATGATCACTGTCTAAATCGACACCACCACACACATAGCCAAATATGGTTGGTATATCCTTTCTTATTGTTGCTAGTTACGCTCCGGTAATCTAACATAGCAATGGCAAATCACCATTCCCAATAGATAAGTAATCTAGAAATGGTGGATTATCCATGGCTATGTTAGTTTAGCGCAGGGTATCCCTCAGTAGTAACCATTCATCATGTTGTTTAACCATCATTGTTGACTGATAGCCAGGTCTATGTGCTTAAAAAATGATGATTTTAATCACCAAACCATGTCATAGACAATAATAATGACATTATTGTCAATATTGAGTCATAGATAATAGTTAATTAAACATTATACAATTATTGTTATTTAAACAGGTATTGTTGTTATTTAAACAGGTATTGTTGTTATTTGTTGTTATTGTCATAGATACTAGTTATAGTCATTATTGTTATTTAAACATTATTGTTAATTTAACAGGTCTCCCCTTGGACTCCGAGCCGCCGTATCTTCCAGGTGCCCCCCCCCCGCCGTATCTTCCAGGTGCCCCCCCTTGCACCGCCCTAGGCTCGCGGACTGCGCGGCCACGGCACGACTCCTTCGACGGAGCGAAGGTCGCTCCTTCGGAATCTTCCTGGCGGTCGGCCAACGTTCCTGGCATGGCGCTCCTGCCGTTGTGAATGATGTGGATTTCTTAAGGATATTTAGATATGTGTAAAATGTGAATGATTTGGATTCTTTAAGATTGTTCAAGGTTGATTTTGCTTGTTCAGTTTTCGGTCTTTGAGTGTTACAACGGTGTTTTTTCTCCGTATTCTTATTCTTGTGGCCGTCGGCGTTGTGCTGCTGTTTTCCCTTGAGGATAATCAGCAAGCTGAGATGTTTAAGGATCCAATCTGCTGAGAATCTGGCGGATAAGTAGCAGCTCAATATCCAGTCATTTGCATTCAGTTGCTAGTTGGTAATTCCAAACATGCGTTATTTTCATTACTATTTGAGGTGAGTGGTTGATTAATTAATCAATATGTTTCAAAGGGTTAAAACCACCAGCCAAAATACACGTGGGCACCCGAGAAGTTACTCCCAGGAACCATGGGGTTTGGGTGCCAGGCAGTGAACACCTCCAACCCTGGTGCCAAGCTGGTCATGGGATTTGTGGCTAGGGCCAGCGGCCAGAGGGTTAGAATCTTAGGATATCTTAGGATATCTTAGGATATCTTCGGGCCGAAGAGGGGAATGATGCCCCCTGTTCCAACATATTGGCGCCATGTTGGTGCTCAATCTGTAGCTCCCTCCGAGTTGCTTGACGTGTTCATCCGCGGTTCAGCATTAGATCGC
>VSDK01014425.1:207700-240533 GCA_009767595.1 Symbiodinium kawagutii | reverse complement strand
CTGTTGCTTCTTCTCCTTGTCCTTGCTGGGGTGTTGCTGCCCCAGTGCCTGCTATCAAGCCGTCTTTCTCGTTGTGGTCCTGTTGGCGCAGTACTTGTGCTGCTTTGTGCTGGCGTGCATTGCTCATTGTTGCTGCTTTAACTGCTTTTGCTTTATTGTTGCTCTTCTTTCTGCGTTGTTATTGTTTTACAGCGAAATAGCCCCAGGGCCCCAGGGTTCGTATTTTTCTACCATCAATCAATCATAAACCAATACAAAACAACAATCGTCCTTCATTACTTCAACCAATTTACAATAAATAAACCCACGGGCAGTGAAGATACTACCATTGTTTTCCCCATCCGAAAAATCCATGGTCTCGACCCCCCATTCTACCCGTCGCGTCGACACGGCGCTGCGCGCGGAATGCTTTGCTCCGCCAGCGAAGATCGAGCGAAGACCGTAAGGAACCTGGAGCACAAACAGTGTACGAGCGCAGCAGCAAGCTGAGGGGGTAGCAAGTTGGGGGTTTCTCAAAACAGTTGGGGATATCAAAATAGTTGGGGGTGACCTCAATAATAGTTGACAATAGGGGATGATAATTACCCAAACAATGGCTGACCACTACGGGTTTGTCAAAATAGGGTTACCCCAAAAATTGTTGGTCTACTACCAATAATGAATAATCATGAATAATAATGATTGATAATGGTTGATTAAAATGATTACTAATAATGATTAATAATGGATGATTTCGGGGGTCACCAATTTTGAGAAACCACCAGTTGTATTTACAAACACTTCTGTACAGTGCCAGTTCTGGGCCAATCCATCCCCCTGAAAGGGGTGATAACCCAGCTGTAAAGTCGATCCAAGCCTGAAAGCAACCAGCTGTATCTCTGGTGCTTGCAACTACTCCCCGCACGTACCTCAGTCTGATTGATGTTCTATCATCAAAGGTAGCAATGCAAAAAAGTTTCAAGCCAGCCAGCTGTTATCATCAAAGACCAACCAACCACTCAAAATCAATCATCAGCTGCTGAGTCTGCTGAAGTCTCAAGGCTTCTGTTTGTTGTTTGCGGAGTGTTGCTGGAGCTCACCTGGATTGTTGCCAGGATCCTTGCTCCGCTACCATGTGAAATGGCAGCCTGTACCAACTTGTTGTTGTGAGATTGTCTGTTCAGCTGCCGTTGCAAGTGAGCACTCGTTGCACCTCTTTGTGTCTATGAACACACTGTTGCCTTAGGTGTGTTGGATGGCCCAAGTGTCTTGAGCCAACGTCACATGTTGGAGAGGGAAACTGTACATGATGCTTAACATAGCCAACCAACCGACCGACCGACCGACCAACCAACCAATGGTCAATGGTTAGTAATAGGAGATAACCACCAACAACAATTGGGGATATAACAGCTTTTTTATATTTGATATATATAGATATAAATATATTAATCAACCAACAACGGTGGGGGAGAATCAACTAGGAGATAACCACCAACAACAATTGGGGATATACCAGCTATATATATATATATATGTATGCATGTATGCATGTATGCATGCAGGCATGCATGCATGCATGCATGTATATCTTTACAAATCACATATATATATATACTACGTGATGTTGCTTGCTTAATGCATATACAATTTCAACAGGCAGCAATATACATTTGGGGGATGGTGAATATTGGCATATACTGACCCATAGCCATACAGAAAGGGTGCAACAGTCTGAACAACCTGATTGGGTGCCATCACTTCATCGAAGGCTAAACCGAGGTGGTGAGCGTTGCTGAGCGGATGCACTGCGGTGGGTCATTTCTGCAGTTGTTTACCAGTGGCGAATTCTGTGAATGAACAAACTTTAAAGGCTGCATAAGTGTAACATGTTTGCTGATTAAGATTAATTGAGGGTCCTCAATGGCTTGGTTGCATACGCGAAAGTGGGTCACGACGATCAAACATTGTGGTATGAGATATGTGAGGTTCACAAGCTAGAATGGAAACTAGTAATTATACGCCTAGCTTCCTGTTGGTCATTCATTATAAGAAATAGGATGTAAGACATACGCTAAGTATATCTAAGTATACTGTGATGTTATGCGTTCTTATGAATATCAAGTCTTATGACTTGAAGGCGCTACAGCCACAGATAAACCGACAGATTTGAAGATAGAACCTGACATTGAGGTACCCAAATGCTCCATGTATGGTACTAGTAATCGATACCTATGAAACTGGATATGTTTAAATTTATAGCATATATGGAGTATCTGGACGATCCAAAAATGTCACATTTAATCAAAAAACTAGCCCCACTTGAATCGTTGGACGTACACACTGGGCTACATCTGATACTTTATCATTGGTGGTACTGGGAGATCCATATTGATGCAGCACTACCTTTCTACCATTGCAGATTGCTGACATACAATATTGGGGTGGTTCGGGCAATGATTTTCCCTTTCAAATCTTGTAACTTCTCACTTAGATCCAACCGCTTGTATATCCCAAATATCCATGGGTTGTCACTTGTCAATTTATCAGCGATTGCTGTAATCATCCACCAAACGAAACTCCTACTAGCAGTTCTTAACCTTCAAGTGCCCCAACAATTTTCCGCCACGCACATTGGGTTAGCCGCTTTCTGATCTGAACCTTATAACACATCAATGCACCATCGCAAATTCGTAGAGCTAGTAACCATCAATGCACCAAGCATCAGCAACCAAAGCATGTGCGTTAACCAGCATGCGTGCCATGCATGCCATGCATACATGCATCCATGCATACATGTAATTCCGCCTCGGAGTTTAAGACGCACTCATTTATGTTGATCCCTAGTGTGTCGGTTCAAGCTGCATGTTTTGTGAAAGGTGTAGTACCTTCCCGGGTTCACCCCTGTGTGCTGTGTGCCGCACCATTGCTCGAATAGCCAGAGCAGTGGAATCTGGACGATTGGCCGTGTACCACGAGACTTCAATCCTCAACCGGTTGAGGGACGTGGCTGGCTTCGTTCTGGACCTCATCGAGGAGGAGAACGTGCGGCGGCTCACTGCTGCGGGAGCGACAGCTCCTGAGGAACCCAAGGAGGAAGGTAAGCCAGAAGACAAGTCGGAGCAAACTGCTCTGCCCGAAGAAGAGGGAAAGACAAAGGAAGAGAAGGTCCCAAAAGTAGAGAAGAAGGAAGCCAAGAGAGCCAAGAAGTCAAAAAAGAAAGAGAGAGGATCGAAAGAGGACAAGTCTGCCAGTGGATCAAAGGAGAAACCTAAGGAGAAATCAGAGGAAGAAGAGGCAGAAGGAGAGTCATCAAAGAGAAAGAAGGAAGAGCAAAGCGAGAAAGAGGAGCAAAGAGAAGAGAGAGATCCCGGAAAGCAAGAGGTCGAGGAAAAACAGAGCGAGATCGACAAGCACGTGGAGGAACATCCAAAGAAGTACCAGCTTGGTACTTTACCTGTGAGAGGCTCAACAGCTTCCCAGTTGCAACAGGATCCAAATCCACCGAGTGCTAGTGCTAGGCCAGCCGAGCCAGCACATCCACCCCGTCATCACGGCGGAGCTAGAAGAGAGCGAAGCCCACAGAGGCGTCGTTCGAGGTCAAGGACCAGAGGGACCAAAGGAAGGTGGCACGCCCAGAGGGGCAGAGATCTTGGGTATACCCCCAAGTGGAGGTAGCAATGCCACCAAGAGGAAAAGCGAAGGCCAAAGCAAAAGTGGCCGCAAAGGCCAAAGCCAAGGGAAAGGCGAGAGCCAGAGCCCCAGGAAGAGTCGGTGCTTTAGCACTGAGAGGAGGCCCGCTCAGGAGACCGGCTGGACGAAGAGGAGAACTACCTTTGGAGACAGCCGAAGCTCGATGGAGAAGAGGAGAGAAGGTGAAGATGGAGGAGCTCAACATCGCGGAGTTGGCGGTAGCGAACGGCATAGTCATCGAACAAGGGAAGTACTACCATGGAGACTGCAAAGCCTCTGGGATAGTCAAAGGCCAAGAAGTTCACGGAGGCGAACTGTATCTCCAGGTGCATCTCCTAGGCACCAACCACGAGGAGCTGCTCAAGCATGCATCGGGATTGGGCTCAGGGACCATTCTGGTGCACCAATGCAGGAGTGGATGCAATCAAGAGGAAGCGTCAGAGGGTTTGATACACGCCAGGGAAGCAAGACAGAGGAAAGAAGATCGTCAGGAAGAAGGTTGGGCATCCAACTTGAAGGCGGTGCCAGTGGAAGATGGGCCAGACGAACTCCAGCAACTGAGGGAACGAGGCGCCATGCTACCCGGAGCAGCGGCTCTAGCAGGAGGAACAGCAGGTCCCCCAGGGGCACCCAAGGAAAAGGACAGCGGAGACGAAGGCAAGAAGAGCAAGAAGAAAAAGAAGAAGAAAGAAAAGAAGGACAAAGAGAAAGGAGAAGAGGACGGAGCCGGAGTGGCTCTGGATGGAAGCAAAGCAAAGCTAGCAGCGCAGAAGAGCGGCAAAGAGTTGTATGGAGGCACCGGATTGGACCCTCGGGAGAAGGTCCGCAACAAGGTGGTGAAGAAGGCTCGTCACTACCTCAAGAAGAAATCCGACAAGACCTCCACGTCTTCGAGCTCGGGAAGCAGTTCGAGCAGCCATCCAGGAGGGGACGCCTTGGGGACCGAGGAAAGTCTCTTCGCTCAGGCGTCGAAAGTGAGGCAGGTGGCGGAGGGCTACCCAGGGGCCCTCTCGGCACAAGCAATGTGCCAAATGAGGCAAACCCTCCTTCAGGAGGTTGGCGACGACGATCGCCCAGGCCTGCTGAAAGCAGTTGCAGGCCTTTACTTTCGCCAGACAGTGGCCAGAAAGACAAGTGGCCCCACACAACGAGAAGCCCACACACTGGCCACGATCATCGACTTGCTGACCAAGAACAAGCCGGCTTGCGCAATGGATGTGGCCATGCAACGCTTCAAGTCGATAGAAGCGACGGCCACCGGATCTCACTGGTCGGTGAGCCAGCGGATGGAGATCCTTCCAGCGGAAATCTCCACCCTTTCAGGGGGGCCAGAGCTTTCTGCAGCACAGAAGGAGGTGGAACAGGACAGCAAGATCCGGTACTACGCCAGTTTACCGGAGGGCCGGAAAGGAAAGAGTACCGGAAAGGGAAAGTCCGAGACCAAAGACGACTGGAAGAGAGGCAAGGAGGCAGGCAAGAAAGGAGCAGCCCGGGACCAAGGAGGGAAGAACGAAGGTGGAAAGAAGGGGAACTCACAATGAGTTCCGGTGCATCTACGATGGAGGACTACGTCACCCAAGAGCCCTTCGAACGGAGAGGTGATGAGATGGGAGTCATCCGTGAGGGTCGTGCCAAAGTTCAAGAAGGACAAGACTATGAAGGAGGAAAGGCAGGGGCCTCCTTGCAACAAGCAGGCCTTGCACTGGTGACTTCAGGCGGTGCAGATCTTCGCACTTCGATGAGAGGAGGAGAGAAGCCGACGCAGCCTTCGGAGCCGGATGGCTCTTGCGGAGCTCACGCCATTGCAGGCGAGGTGGGGCGGTATAGCCTAGCCTCGGAAGATGTAAAGGAGCCTTCCAACCTGAGCCTTGGCGTCCGCGAAAAAAGCAGTGCAGCCGTGCCGCAACTCCAGGGACTGACACTAGGTGAGTGTGGTTTCAAGTTACTTCAGTCACTTCTAGAGGTACTTCCACTTCGCAGCAAGACCACGGGTGTTAGGGATAAGAAGTCGGTGTTTCCCTTGCCCTCCTCTAGGAGTGTCCTGTTTGGGTGTTGCGACGTTCAGGATGGTTTGGAGGTCTCCTGGTTGTTGTGTGTGGTCTTGTGTCTCAACTCTATGTGGGGAAGTGATTTGTACTTTGAAGGAACCCCGAATCCGGTGCAAGTTCAATGTCTTGCACTGCTGCTTGAAAGGGTTCGGAGCCTCTTGGCTCTGCAGTCCAAACTTGCCCCCACAACTTGGACTGACTTTTTCAAAGTTAAATCCATTGACTATCAAGGTGATGAAGTCAAGGTCGCTTGTTGGGTTACTTGGGACAGTTTGGAGCCTGCGCTACCAGCCGAGATCGGGAGGGTGCCCCTGGCCAGCGTGTGTACTTTAGGGTGCAAACACTACGTGGAGTCGATTGATGAGTTTCTCTTGCCCCCTGAAGAGTGGTCCTGGGTTAGGCCCCCAAAAGTTATGGTTGAGGATGCTGAGTGGAGCCGAGTTTGCCGTGGGTTGGTCGACACCGGTGTCTGTATCCTTTTGGAGGAAGATGAGGTCTTCCAGGTCAATGGTAAGCCTCTGCTGAATGGCCTCTTTGGGGTTACAAAGGACGAGTATACTAAGGAAGGAGTGGAGATCATGAGATTGATCATGAATCTCATTCCGTTCAACCGTCTATGCCGTCCACTGTCCGGTGATGTTGATACCCTCCCATCTTGGAGCTTGATGTCTCCGTTTTTCCTGCAACCAACACAAAACTTGTTGGTCAGCTCTGAAGATGTAAAGTGCTTCTTTTACACCATGAGTGTGCCACCGCCTTGGTCGAAGTACTTAGCTTTCAACAAACCTGTTCCGGATGATGCTTTACCAAGTGAACATTGTGGCAAGACAATGTACATTGCATCGCGAGTGCTGCCCATGGGGTTCCTCAACTCTGTGAGTATTGCACAGCATGTGCATCGGAATTTGGTCACATGGAGTAGCTTGGATTCCAGGGATAAGGTGAACTTACCTGAGGGCGAGTTGCGCAAAGATCAGCCGTTTCCTTCACATGAGCCATTGTGGCGAGTGTATCTGGACAACTTCGACTTGTTGGAGCGAGTGGAAGCCACAGAGATGGTGGACAAGGTTGGTACTTTAGCCCCCGGAGTCTTGGCTCTGCGACAACAATATGAGCACTGGGAAGTTCCGAGGAATGCTAAGAAGACGGTGCTGCGGTCAGCCTATTGTGAGATGCAAGGTGCCACCGTTGACGGTGTCCGTGGCACAGCATTTCCAAGGGAGACCAAGCTCTGCAAATACTTTTCCTTAGCATACATGTTGGGAAGCAGCAAGGGAGGAACACAGAAGGAGTGGCAAGTAGTTTGCGGGGGATTGGTATACTTTTCTATGTTTCGAAGACCTTTGCTTGGTAGCCTCAACAAGGTATGGTCGCACATTGAAAGTTTCAACAAGTCCGGCAACAAGTACTTGGTAACACCTGAAGAGTGCAAAATTGAGCTGTTCCGATTTCTGGGTCTCTTGCCCCTGGCGGTCATGGACTTTAGATTGGGCATGCATTCGTCTGTCACTTGTAGCGATGCGTCTACTAGTGGGGGAGGAATCTGCGTCAGCAAGCGTACTACTTCCCTAGGTAGCTTGGTGGCAATGGGAGGACTTCGTGGTGAAGAAGGAGTTTCATGGGAGCCCTTGTCAGTGCTGGTGGTTGGCATGTTCGATGGGATAGGTGCGGTGCGTGTGGCACTAGACCTTTTGGGAGTCCGTGTACTTGGCTACATTTCCATCGAAAAACATGACCCTGCTCGTAGGGTAGTAGAAGCCCACTATCCCGGAGTCTTGTGTCTTGAGTTCGTGGAGGACATCACAGAGGAGCACGTCAAAACTTGGTCGGTTCAGTTCAGTCAGTGCAGCGCCGTACTCTTAGGAGCAGGGCCTCCCTGCCAAGGGGTCAGCGGGTTGAACGCTGATCGGCGAGGTGCTCTTAAAGATGCCCGTTCCTCCTTGTTTTCTCATGTCCCACGTGTCCGGGATATGCTTCGTCGACAGTTTCCTTGGTGCCCAGTGTTTGGACTCATGGAGTCCGTGGCGTCGATGGACGGTGCGGATCGCACTGTTATGTCAGCGGCGTTCGGAGCAGACCCGTATTCAGTTGATTCAGGTGAGATGACCTGGGCTCACAGACCACGGCTATACTGGTTGGACTGGGAGATAGTTGAAGACGAAGGTGTTAGTCTTGGTCCTCGTGAAGAAGGTCAACCACAACTGATTAGCATGAAAGCTGATCAACCCCTAGAGCTGGTGATTCGTAAAGGATGGACAAAGGTCAACGTTGACAAGAGCTTCCCTACCTTTACTACTTCACGACCCTCAGATCGCCCAGGACGGAAGCCAGCCGGAATTCGGCAGTGCTCTGACGAAGATTTGCAAAGGTGGAAATCGGACCGCCACCGCTTCCCTCCATATCAATACATAGCTTCGCACTGCGTTGTGAACGCCAAAGGCGTTCTCCGCACTCCTGATGTACAAGAGAGAGAGATCCTAATGGGATTTCCTTTGAACTATACTGCCGCGTGCCTCCCAAAGGGACAGCGCTCGGGCGAAGCCTATGAAGACACTAGGCTCACTTTAATAGGAAACACTTGGAGTGTCCCAGTAGTAGCAGTCCTGCTGGGACAATTGTTTAGTCGTTTGGGACTTTGCAAAGCAGCATCTCCCCAGCAAGTAGTGGACCAAACTTTTGCCACAAACATTGGTACCATACAGGGGAGATTGTCAAGGCCACTGCTCAACCCGCTGCCCAGTGCAATCGGTGACCAGTCTGGGGCACTTGCGTTCAAGCTTGGGAATTTGATCTCGGTCAAGGGTGAAGATATCATGCTCGTCACCCCTTCCACGCAGCTCCAGAAATATCACCGCCTTCGTGCTACAGTTCCGGGCAAACTTTGGACGTGGGCTATTGTCAGTGGATGGAAATGGCGGCATGGGTCGGAGCATATAAATGCTCTTGAGCTCCGCGCCATTCTTACTTCAATTCGTTGGAGAGTGGAACATCAAGGGCATCTTTCAACAAGGCTGATTCATTTGACAGACAGCTTGGTCTGTCTACATTGTTTGAGTAGAGGTCGAAGTTCATCACGCAAGTTGAGGAGAACCATGGCGCGTATCAACGCTCTTTTATTAGCTGGCAACGTCCAGCCCCTTTGGGGGTACATTCACACAGACCAGAACCCAGCCGACCGCCCAAGCAGGTGGGGGCGGCGGGTTCGAACCCGGTTTAGGAATGCCTAGGCGTCCTCTCCTTGAGGCCGCTGCCCCTAGTGAAAGAGCAAAACAACGCCGTCAACTTGGTTCTCTTCAGCAACTTACCGTACAACCTGCCACCAAGCGCAGGTACCAATTGGCTACTGACCAATTTTTGCAATTTTTGAAATCCGAAGGTAAGGCTTTGCCGCGACAACGGGCTCTTTTGGACCCCCTCGTCTGCGAGTACATTGAACATTTGTGGGCATCCGGTGCCGGAAGGGCACTTGCGTGTGATACCTTAGCAGGCCTCCAGGACCTTCAACCGGGGCTCAAGTCGCAGCTGCCCGGTGCATGGAGACTTCTTCGAACTTGGTCCGTGAACGAAGTACCAAACAGGGCTCTGCCCCTGCCTGACCATGTACTACACGCCATGGCTGGATGGGCATTTTTTCATGGACATTTCTCTTTTGCAGTCTCTTTAGTTTTAGGCTACTACACCATGCTACGGTCCGGAGAGATCCTCTCTGTTTGGAACAACCATGTTATGGTCAATGCTCGCGATAAGCAGGTCTTGGTGTCACTGGGATTGACTAAAGGTGGTAAAAGGCAAGGAGCAGCTGAAAGCGTTATCCTTGGGGTGGATTTTGCAGTCCGCTTGGTAGCTCACTGGAAGAAAGTTTCGACCCTCTCAACCCCCCTCGTTTCTAGCCCTTCTCGGTGGAGATCTTTGTTTTCTCAATGTTTGACTGCACTGGGTCTCACTGAGTTTGAATTCCGACCTTATAGCCTTCGGCGTGGCGGAGCCACGTGGTGGTTCCAGCGACACCACTCGTTAGATCGCATTCTGGTACAAGGGCGGTGGCAAGCCCAAAAAACCGCCAGAGTGTATATTAACGAAGGGATGGCTGTGCTAGCAGGTATGCAATTGCCTCCAAGTGATAAGAGATTGCTTCCATTTATCAACATTTTTCACCAAACCGCCAAGTACCCCCGTTTCGACACACTCGAGCCTCCGCCTAAGTGCGGAAGTGCTGGGGGTCGTGGAAAGAGGGGTAAGAAACAGGCCAAAAAGGCCAAACGGCAGGCTAAGAAAGCCCAAAAAGCATCAAAAAAGACTGATCAGCTGTCAATTTTTAACATGGTCTTCCTAGTTTTTGTCTTGGCAGAAGGCCGTCAGGAGGTGTGGCTCGACGAGTTCTTCGGAGACATGAGGTTTTACTGGTTTGCCTGGGGTGTGGCCCGGCATTCTCAGAAAACCTTCCTTGGGAGGGGATTCTAGGTGACCATGTCGTTGGTATCTGTTTAATTCCTATTTCATTTTTCTACAAAATCGCTGCGAAGTGGGATAAAAATAAATGACTGCTGCGTCTTTGTAATTCCGCCTCGGAGTTTAAGACGCACTCATTTATGTTGATCCCTAGTGTGTCGGTTCAAGCTCCCGTCCCCCCCTTCCCTTCTCTTCTACTCCTGTCTCTCTCGGAGCTTTAGCTCTGCCTCCCTCTTTTTCTCGCTTACGAAAGAGGGGTAAGAAACAGGCCAAAAAGGCCAAACGGCAGGCTAAGAAAGCCCAAAAAGCATCAAAAAAGACTGATCAGCTGTCAATTTTTAACATGGTCTTCCTAGTTTTTGTCTTGGCAGAAGGCCGTCAGGAGGTGTGGCTCGACGAGTTCTTCGGAGACATGAGGTTTTACTGGTTTGCCTGGGGTGTGGCCCGGCATTCTCAGAAAACCTTCCTTGGGAGGGGATTCTAGGTGACCATGTCGTTGGTATCTGTTTAATTCCTATTTCATTTTTCTACAAAATCGCTGCGAAGTGGGATAAAAATAAATGACTGCTGCGTCTTTGTATAAATGCATACATGCATCCATCCATGCATACATGCATACATACACGAAAAGTTGGACAAGTCCGGAGCTAGAGCCGGACTGTTTCAGCTGCTGTTTTCAGTTTTGATCATTCGCATTGTGATCGCCCACGTTCCGAGGTGGTTCGCGCCAAGGGTCGAAATGAGATTGTGTCACTTTGACTACTTGAGCATCTTGGTTTCGCTGCTGCTGCTGGTTTGATGGTTAATGATGTTTGCTACTTTGATACTGGCTATTGATGGCTGATGATTGCTTGATGGTAATCGCTGGTTGATTCACAATGCCTATTGTGTTTGGCTCATGATGGCTTCTGCGATGGTAAATCCGATGGCTGGTAGTTGTGGGCCTGAAATGTGTTCCGCCTGATGAGAATCGCGGTGAACTACCCAAGGCATCATCTGCAGAATTTTCAGGGGCTTTTGGTTGATAGTGGCACCGCAGTTGATGTTTCCTCCCAATTTGTTTCCTCCCGAGGCATCCCTGAAGGTTCGCCCATGTCAACCAAGGCTTGTGGGAAAGATGCAACACTTGGAAGGCATTGATGAGCTGATAATACCAAGGCAATCTCAACCCCCATTTGCACGCACCTATTCACCTGGTGGGCAGCCTTCGCCAAAGGTGTAAGTCTTGGCTGCGTAGTTGGTACCCAGTCATGGGTAAACTATCCCCTATGTCTACCGGATTCTCCGGATCATTAGCCATACACCGAAGAGCCGGTAGGAAGAAACACTGTGATTTGGGGAGTATCTTCAGCGAAGATCCCAGACATGTTGCGATTGCCTTTTTTTGTCCCAAGTGCCGCTTGAAGATCTCGATGAGTTCATCCTGTCAAACGCTGGGATTTTCTATTGCCAAATGGGGATCTGGAAGAATAGGGTAACCAATATTAACCAGTAGCCCACCACACAATGATGAATTTCTAGGAAACCATTGGTTCTTGGTGTACCCCTATTTGGGCACATAAATGAGTCCTCTAGGATCATGTCCAGCACTTGCGCAGCGTTAGGTCAGCCTGAAAGTGACGACGGAATGCGAGGTGTCGAGTGGACAAGCACTCATGACCTCGCAGCTGACATTGCTGCCGCTGGGGCCGGAAATATTATTTAGCAAAAGATGGGGGCTCCATAGTTGCAAGGTTGTTCATAGCCCAATTAAGTATAATCTATACATCTACCACAGCCCTAGTTGTAAACCAAATGAGTTAACTAGGGGGCCCCGCCTTGCAACTTTCTGCATCATTCTGCCATGTCAGAAATGTATCCGACTCAGATAGGCCTTTGATTTTTTATTAGCATCCGAACGTCCTCCATCCCCGTGGTATTTCTTTTTGCCACGCGCAAAAGGTGCGGAAAGGGATGCGGAAGAGGCATACAAGCATTGACATGGGTCCAAAATGTAGTATATTCTCGATCAATGACCACTCAACAATCAGCAGAAATATTAATCGGGTATCGAATGGTATCGATGAATGAGTGGTAATTACCAATGATTTGGTAAATGGGTATGTGCCAAAATAGTGATACCCCCAAAACCAATTTTCCTCGTAAATTGATCATTGTTTGGTGGGGCCCACTGGTTACCCTATGGCTTAGCACATACCCAAATGATGGTTAGCAATATTCGACAACTGTCCAACCAGCCAGGTTGATTCCAGAGATTCTGCAAGACTTAGCCATCCTCAGCCTTTCTCAATTGATAAGATGTTTTTTACGTATCTGAAACATTTTTTTTACATATCTATAAAGCCTGGATGATGTCCAAAAACAATGTGTTTGAAATTGAACCCCTGAACAGAAGCACAAAGCGAAAACAAACACCACACAGCAAACGTCAACATCACCACCAGTTACGTCATCAACAGCTGTTGCCTCTTTTCACCAAATATTGTACATGAGAATTTCTTCAGTGTTTGGTCCCGCTCGAGTTTGGGAAGGATCGAGTCAAAAAAAAACACGTCCGCTCAGTAGCGGTTGTCGCCTTTGAACAATTTGGCAATCGAATATGGGTGTTTCTCAAAATAGGGTGCCCCCTAAATCACCCAATATCAACCATGTACAGTAATGAAGCCAACCATTTTTGAGAGACCCCTATTTACATGAACCACCATATGTTTCAGTATTGTTCATTGTAATTGAAGGCCAAGGGCAGAGGCACTTGTTATTTTGGATCACTGCAGGGTGTGTCCATGTTGTCATTCTTGTTCGTGTACACTCATCATTTGAAGTTTGAAAAAACAAGCATGCGTTGGGTTTACATGGGTTTACTATGGTCTATCATGGTCTATTTAGTAGGTATAGATGACATATTTGCAATTGGTAGTGATCAGCCATTCATGAACCACATGTGAATCATATGTTTAAAAGATGTAATTGCTTCTAGATTGTGCATTTCCATGCATATCGAAGAACCAGATTATCTACATTTATTGACCATTTTCGTTCCAGAGACCCATTGATCTTTGCTTCCAAGCTTTTCATCGCTGCAGATGGGCAGTATGTTGTCCATTCCTCCTCCCGGCTCACCGAGTCGAACCGTGACCAAGCTGGGTGCTCATAGTTTTGGATGATTTGACGTTATGGTTGTGGCCAGCTGGAACAGCCTGTTCAGAAACCAAACGATGAATGGATGAACATCCAACTACGCTGCTGATGGTCAGTAGTGAAGCCTGGTTAATCATGATGAATCTCTCTATGGTTTGGTTAGCAATGCTTCGTTTATACATATATATTAATATATATATATATATATGTATTATAATATTCGTAATTTTGATGGCAAAAATGAAAACAACACTCAGAGGCTAAGGTTGCAGGGATGTTCGCTGGTTAAACTGTTTGCTGAAAGTGGTGAGGCTATTTTTGTATAGTACGGAAAATTACCTTTGGATCGACGCAATTTTATAAGGGTTACGTGTGTGTGTTTTCTCCACAGTTGATAGGGGTTGGTTCGGCTAGTGCTGGTGATATTAGCTGCTCTTAGTCAAATGTCTATGGGACGTAGAGCCAACAGCATATAGCTGACAGGAAACATCCTGAACACAGCCATCCAGCAAGGTCATGGCACCGGAATGGGTACCTTCAAGGAACAGAAATCAGATGTTTCCCCCATTATGAATACGATGTGAAGTTAGCTAGCCAGATTATTTTTTGTATACTTACTACTGTGTGAGTTAACTTCATCATTGATGGGATCGCTGTGAGAAGGCCCAAGTATACAATAGTTCTTCAGGCGTTAATTGACCCACTGTGGAGAATGAATTTGAGATGGGGTTGTCCCCAAATCATGTACTTCCTAGAAATGTAATTTGGCTGTGGGTCAAAACCCCGTACCCCTGGTTCCCCTATCATTAACTATTGTTTCAGTTACTATTGTTGGTCATTATCCCCCATTATTGGTTGGTTAAGATTGACCCATAGCCATTTTGCCTCGGTTCACTCAGAGTTTTCAGTATCGTCAATTGTGGACAACCATCTCACGGCTTATGCTGCTGAAGAGTTTGAGACCTGCTTGGTGCGATCGCCTGAGTCGAGAAGATGGTCAATGGGAGATCCAACAAATACGGCCAGCCACTCAACCCCTCCCAAAGGTGGTAACATTACCCCAGCCGTAGGGGATGTTTGTGCTAATTCAAGGGACAATCATGGCCAAGAAGTGGCTCCAAACATTTTCCCCTGATCAATACTATTCAGAGGTTTGCTCCAACGACCGACCAGACCCTCGCAAAGGTGGAATTTGCTGACATTCATGTGATATCCGGCAGCGGATTACTCCCTAGCTCGTCCTAGCCACTGGGTCGGGTACCATGCCCAACCAACGGCTGGTGTATGTTATGAATAAATATCATATCAAAGTGATTAAGTAAAAGCCTTTACAGTTCTATTTTATGTATTATATACATGTTTATTTTTGATTTATAAACTTATCCTTTCAGTTAACAAACTAATAGCTAGTCAGCAATGTTACATCTCACGGTGAATGTTTCCATACGAGACACTGACGCTGGATCTTCCATTTACCTTGGGATGAAGTTTAGGGGGCTTTGGAGTGAGTGGAGCTTGCGTTCCAAGGGCCCACCTTAAGACTTGAAACACATGTGTCCTGTGCGTGTTTATGGGGAGATGTGTGCTGCTACGGGCACTTTGACACTCCCAAACAGTCCGAAGTTTTGCAACGGCTTCCTCTCAAACAGGGGGATGCTGTGCAATTCTGCATCGAGCTTTTTCCCAAGATTTTCCGCCCTGGTGGTTCTCCAATAGCACTGTCAAACAGCCATACGATCTGAAGTGTGCCAGTCAAAAGCCATTACCGTTGACCAAACGCCTATCATAATGAATGAAGACGAGAGTGGTTGCGGCAATTCAGAAAGACAGCAACCACAACAACTGGCAGCTGCATCAAGATGTTTGCTCGCCAATAGACAGGCTTCTGACATTTTCAGAACCGCCCATAATTGACTTCGATTTTGCAGTTCGGCTCAGAGCATTTGCAAAATTACGCAGAGTTCATGCGGTGGGTTGATAGGGTTGATAAGACACCAGTTGTTCATCATGTCCAATGCGGTGGTACGAAGATGTAAACAGCAATCAAAAAGCAATGTAAACACCTACAATATGTGTATATATATCTTTATATATACATCAAGGTTGATCATTAGAAAACCAACAATATACCACCCACAAAAATTGGCTCTACTGTTTGTGATCCCCAACAAACCATGTGAACCATAACATGTGCGGAGCAAGCAGGTGTGGAGGATGACAGCTTGATATTGACGGTTGCTGATGAGGGGAAGTGCTTAGAAAGGAGAATTATGGTCGCCAACCGATCGATGAGTATTAATGGATAGCTCCACAACAATGAACAAAATCAGTTGTGATTAAAACTGATGTTATTTGAGCAAGCATAAGAACGCAACATACTTAAAAGCGAGCAACAACTATGGATTATGCATGGCTATCGCTCATAACAATCTTGGATTTTGGTCATGATCACTCATAAATGAACAATGAATAAGGATGGTAATATGATGATGTCGGATCGTGATTTTAGTGATCCCCAAGCAATCTTTCAGGTTCGATTGCCTCGCTGGGAAGCAGCCGTCAGCTCCGAGCAACATCCGCCAGATGGCTATGACATAACAGCAGGGATTTGACTAAATTCATTTGATCTTGTCAGCTGGATGCTTCCTGCGAAACGTTCTTGACCATGTTTGGCCAGTAAAGTTTTGCAAACAGATCATGATCAATTATTTGAGCAGAATTGAGCCAAAATTTAAGGAAACAGCCTAGATGCGAAAGACTCCCATCATGGACCCTTTGGTTCGGATTGCTGTCGTGGGATGTAGCTGCACCCTTAGACGATTGCTCATCCACTGCTGGGTTGGTCATATTCCAATAAGATTTGGTCGCTTCTCAAGCCACTGACTGGGATACCTCAAGTTTGGTTGGTTTATTACTTCTAAATGGTGGTTTCTCAGAATAGGGGGACCCAAAAATGGCTGGTTTGTTACTATAGATGATTAATAACTAGATGATTTTGGGGTACCCCTATTTTGAGAAACCACCAAATGGTCAATATTCGATGATAACTGGGGGGTCCCCTATGGCTTGACCACCGGAGATGTCCCGATTCCACAGTCCGGTAGCTCTTGGGGCTCCAGTTTCCACTGGAGGTGACACCATCGCCAGGTGAAGAGTCGTGCCGTTGAGGTCACAGCTGATTGCGAGCAGAAAAAGCCGCGGATTTCTGTTTTTTTGGATGGAGATTAATTGGTTGGTTGATGGTAATTGGGAAAGATAGTAGTGGTTGATGATCAGAATGGTTTTATTATGGTGGTTGATAACAAGGGAAGATTGTAGTGGTTGATGATAATGGGGATGATAACCAACAATCATGGTTAAACAACTACAATAGCTGGTGGTTTGATTGATATGTTGTTTCTTTTTCCCAAATGTATTACAGTAACTTCTGGTTGGTTGGCTGGTTGACAAAGATATTTTTCCTAGGGGTGGTTCAACTACCTACCAGATTTCATATCTTGCGATGAAAGTCAGACCCCCTCGGACCATTGGAGTTATCAGTTTCCCATAGCTGGATGACTAGTAGTGGGAAACTCCAATTGATGGAGCGTTCGGAAAATATTTCCCATCAGTTTCCCACCAATGATACCATTAGTTTCACCATGGTGCGTCCGGAAATGCTGGTACTCCCACAGCTGGTTGGTTTCCCTGTCAATAGGCTACCCTCATAGCTGGATGCTTAGTAGGTACTACGCTTGTGACTACAAGCGTTGACACGGCCATTTGCTCAAGATGGCGCACTGGTAACATCTTCAGCTGGGAAGCTGAACCAGTCCAGTGACAGCGGATGACAGGGGACCACCAGATAGGGCCTTTGTTATTCTGTTGATCCTCCCCACGGTTGAAGGCCTCGGTTGGCCAATGGCGAGGTGTTGGAGGGTTGCCACTGCAACATGAAGCGCCTCGTTGAGTGGCTGAAGTGGTGGTCGAAACCACCCTGCACCCCAAAGTGAACAGAATAGATACAAAGATACAAGGTGGGCCTCCCTAGTTATAAGTTGATCAAAAAGCCATTTAACTATAGTTATATCTACCATTTGCCTGGTAGTTACCCTAGTTGTAACCCAAGTTAGCTAACCAAGGGGGCCCACATGGGCCCACCTTGTACCTATCCTGTGCCTAGCCTTGGGATGTTCACGGAGTGCCCTTGAGAACCTACTGGCAACACACGATTATTCCACACGTGGTTAGCAATTCGCTTGTTGAAGATGGTTGGAAGCGGACAATAGTCAATATTCAGCAATTTTAGGAGAATTGCTTTGTGGTTCGTATATATATATATATATATGTATTCATATTTATATTTATATAACTATATACACTTATTTACATGGTTACATCAATACTAGTTTTGCATTTTTCCATTCGGTGTAGGGCGGAGCGGATGTTGGCTTGAAGCGTCCAAGTGAACACCACAAAGTTTGATCCCAAACAGGCTTGAAACAAGAGGGCGATGTCATTTGATATCCACATGGTGGTTTCTCAACGTTTGGTGTCCCCCCGAATCATCACAAATCATCTAGTTTAGTAACCATTTATAGTTGAAATTAATGATCAACCAATCATCTTTGGGGTTCCCCATGGCTTGAGAAATTACCACATGGCGATTGAAGATCGACATTTGCATCCTGCTCAAGCCATAGGACAGCAGAAAAAAACGTACCAAGCTAAAGTGGTCTATCAGCGAAACACTTGTCCCGAATCTCGAGTTTATGCATTGTGATGAGTGGAAATGACCCATTTATATGTATTGATGATGAACAATGATGAACGGTTTCCTGGAATTACAGGATTCTGTTTCATTTGGATGCCACTGAAATCATTTGTGAGATGCCGAATGTCCCACCGATTTTTGCTAAAATATGCTATTTAAGAATATGTTTCAAACGAGTCATGTTATATTTTATATATTTCTAGGTTGACAAGAACCGAAGAGGTATAATATCTCCTCATCATCTACAAACACCAAGACAATATGCGGTCACATGTGTTCGACTTGTTCAGTAAAGACACCCTGACATCACACCTCCAAGATCTCTGCAATCGCTCGGTTCTCTGCTGAGACAGGTCTCAGGCGCTCCTGTGAATGCCATATGACCAAGCAGCGTCAAATTGAACAACAACCAACAGTGTCAGTTCCATAGAACTATTAGTTGTTCGCAATTCACAATCCCTATCTTCTTGTACGTCCTTGTTGCCTTTTGAACAATCAATATTAACATCAACCACCAGCTCACTTGTTCTCTGACTTGGGATGGGCCCTGGCAAGGGACATGATGGTGATATGAAGTACCACAACAGCAGCGGCCTGCTGGGAATGTTGGCGCGCCCATGATACTTTTTGGAACAAGGGCTGATGTTTGATGGTGATAAGACAACCAGTTTGGTTGGAACAATTGGATTGTCCGGGGGTCGTGAACCACTTCTCTAGGGGTGGGTGCCACAGGTCAATGTACCTCAAAAATGATCGTTTCCAGGTAGTTGGTGGGTCAAAGCATGTTTTATTTTTCCTGGCCTGCTATTGACAAATGGTTGGTTGATCAACTTGCTCATATCTTGCATGACGGGGTGATTGACCGACCAGAAGATCCCCAAAGATGAAATATCAACCTCTCTTAGGGCAACCCGCTACAGATTGGATCCTCCACCAAACCGGATTTCTAGAAAGGTGCTCATGGAAAATCTATGTCCGAACCCCCTACAACCGTTGGTTCAAACAAGGGTGTCCTGTACATTTTCCCATCAACCAACCGGGTGATATCTATTCATCACAGATCTCTGCCTATCGATACGTCATCCTTGTGATTTCAATGCCCATGGATGTCCAATGGAACAACCAAATGGCGATGACGATAGTGAGCAGGACGATGATCATTGATGGTGGTCGAATGTATACATATATATATATATATACCCGCCCCGTACAACCAGGTGGCTGATCACTAAGTGTGATCTCACAACAGCAATGACTGGTTGGTGGTTGCAAAAGCTGCTATGGTTCAAGCTTCCGCGCAGCGCTAGCTGGGTACCACAAGACTGGTATCGGATTGAGCCATGATACCTTCATCCATGGGACACGATCCACCGGTGAGGTGGAAGGACTATCTGATTGACAGTGAATCGATTGGATCAACCAAGGCAGACATTTCAGTTTACGTCAGGGAAAGACGTACCATGCTCATCCAACCGGTTGAGAGGATCAATGCTAGGGGACTCTGGAAAGTTCAGCTACTTTCTGCACAGGGGACTTCAGCATGGGCAGCGGTTCATTCGCATTTGTCGTGGGACAGAGAAGAAGTAGTGGGGCACCTGACCATTCAATGGAATCGAGACCTGGTTCAACATCACACGGTGAGGCAGTTCTGGCTGCAAGGAGCACTCAACAATGATGACCAAGCTTTGGGGTATGATTACCAGGTTGATGCTGACACGGTTATCATTCCCATTGGTGATGAGATTTCTGATGACCAACATGTCAAAGTGCTTGAACTTTTTGCTGGTTATTACGGAGGGTGGGGACGTGCCATCACTCACCTGACCAACACCACAGATTTGAAGGCTACAGTGGTTGCAGTTGAGAATGACCTTCGAGCATGCACCCACTATGCAGTATCACATGGTGTACCCATCATTTCAGGCTATGAGCATTTGGACCCCGACCTGTTGAGAAACATGCATGCCAGCTGCATACTCCATGCAGATGCCACTGACACGCAGTGGCTGCCAGCAGCGGGTCAATGGAGACCCAACTTCCTATGCATCTCAGCACCTTGCCCCCCCTGGAGCAAAGCAGCAGCTGGGCCGGGAATGCATTCGCCACAGGGTATGATATTGCCGGAATCGATCATGCTGGGTAAATGGTTGAAGCCACAAATCATTTTGATAGAGAATGTTGTGGGCACAAGGCAACATGAGCACTATGGCTTCGTATTTCGCACCATTCAGCATGCAGGCTATAAAATCCTATGGTCAGGAGTGGTAGAGCTTGCGATGATTTGCCCAGTCAAACGACCCAGATGGCTGGCCATTCTCACGCGAGTCGATTGTGCCCACATTGATGACAAGCAGATGCAATTCATTCGCTCATTTTCATCCACCAATCCCATTCTGTACAAATCTGTGTTGTTCAATGACATCATTGATTACCACATTTTGGGTATTTCTCCTGAGGTGAAGCGAATTTTGTCGTCACTACGCCATGCACCAGGCCCCAAGAGAGCAAGAACGTCACCAGAGGACATTTTTGCATCCAGGTGTCACAATGGTTGGAGCACACTTCCATGCTTTCTCGCATCGTATGGGAACCAGCACAACCTTGTAGGAGAGGATTCAGACAACGCATGCCTCACACACCTGGCATGTATCGGAGATAGCGCTCCCAGATACTGGCACCCCCTGGAGATTCTTCTCATGCACCAACTGTTGGGAAACACCCTGCTCCCAGCACGCACACAAGAGGGGTGGAGAGGACTCGGCAATCAGATAGCAACGCCACATGCTGTCTTTTTGATTCACAATGCCTTGAACATGTTGACATTCATCCAGTGGCCACATGAATTGAAGGACATCCTTCAAGCAATGCATAACAATCGTATCGATACGAGCAACATGCATGTTCAGGCAACACCAGTTGGACTATGGGTGAGCCATGGTGAAGCACCAGCCGAAAGTTTGCAAACTCAACACATTGAAGCGATTGAACACATTCTCCACAACCATGGGCACACTTTCATGCCTGAAGCACGATGGTGGAACTTGAATGGGTTTCAACCAATGGATCAACTCCTAGGAAACAATGCGGAATGGGTGCCAGAACACATGTCAGTCATCAGTACGCAATCCATTCCAGCATCCTCAGAGGACATCCCAGCCACGGTTCCCATGCCCATTTACATGACCATTTCCATGCAGAGAGAAAATGACACACCAAGACTCTGGGCACTCTCGGAGTTGATGCCAGAATCCATCCCATTTCTCTGGAAGGACCGCTTTCAGGTGATGCAAGCGACAGAGGACGATGTCAATGTTGTGAAACTTTTGCCGATTGAGGGACTCTTTGACCATGCCCAAATCCAGAGAGTCACAGCATGTTGGATTGAGGGGCAACTCACCCTTTATCCCACCCAACGGGACCAGCCAGTGTTGGGACAGCTGCAACGACACATGCCAGACAAGGGATTGTATGATGCCTTTGGAATGATGGACCACATCCTGAAGACCCACCGATGCTACTTTGTATGTGATTTTCACATCCGGCACATGAGATCCCAAATTGCAGCACCTGTCATCTTGGCAGCCTTTCATTCAGCTGTTGTCAACTTCACGTATGACCCCACCAAAGATTCTTGGAATATCAACATTCGGGGTGAGCAGGTACCAGTCGCCACGCTGACCACATTCTTTGCGCATTGTGTGCACCCAGATGACTTGCTTCGTTTAGGCAGAACCTTCACCATCCAGCATGTTGAAGGAGGAGTGATCATCGCATTCATACCCATGGATGCCAGAGTTCCCATCCCACCAATTGCATTGGAAGTTGTCATTGCCATGGCAGCCACCCGAAGATTGTTCGACACGCTTCCCCATGACGATCCACGAACGGTTGAACTGAACTGGATGGGGAGACCACTTTGGCAAGGCCAATTGAACAATGATGTCACCGATGAGGTCATAAAGGCACTCCTGCAAGTTGCACTTGGACCTTTCACTGCTTTTGCCCAACAACGGTTGATCATTCGGGGCAAATCATTCTATGGAAGCCTGAGAGAATTTTCTCACGCCCCCACTGATGCTCCGTTGAAAATCCACTTGATAGAGGAAATGTGTGGGGGGACAGGACCAGCTCCATCAGGAGCCAAGAACAACCATCGACAACAAGTGAGAAACTCCATTGCATCCTCCCTTCTTGAGCAAGGCATTGAGTTGGCATGGGTACATGAACACGTGGATCGCATGATCTCCACAATCGGAATGGCCAAGATCGTACCAGTCGCAAGCCAAGCCCCAGGAGCACTCAGAGATGCCAGAGTGTCACAGTTGTTCGCAGATGCAGGACTCCCATTGCCGCCACTGCCACGCAAAGGTGTGGTCACTCCAGGTGCCCTGCGAGTGAAACACAAAAAGAAAGCCATCGAAGACCCTCTGCCATGCAACCTGCGACTCAACCTTGATTTCTTGACCAACGAAGATGGATCAGCTACCAAGCAAATTCAAGACATTCGAGGACAAAGCACAGGTGTCACAGTCACAGACCCGCAGGGGGCTTTGCAGTGGCTCCGTTCTGGCAATACCATCTCAGGAGATGAGTTGGGCATGTTTGTCATTGGACGAGTTGAACAGGATACAGGATTGAAAGCAGAAAAGGTTACTTTGCCTTGTTTCGATCATCTCAACAATCAGATCCTTGTTCATGGCACACTTTACCAGCTCGGTGAAAAGCAGCTTCGTGTCAAACCCTGGGATGCATGCCAACCGAAGTCAGCAAGTTCGAAAGTTTGCAGCATCACATTGTGGCAAACCGACTGGACCCCAGAACAATGGAAACAGGCCTTGGCTAAAACCAATCAATTCCTTCGAGAAGTGTTGGCAGTTGATTCAATTGAGAGCAGCTTGGAAGGATGCTGGGGGCGTTCTCTGAGAAAGGGTCGACAAATGGCAACCATCCACGATGCCAGTAGTTTGCAAATCCATGCATCCATTGGTTCAGAGTCATTCAGTGATTTCCTGGCAGCTTCGGGGTGGAACCGCCTTTGGGTTGTCCCCAAAGGAATCGGGGGGACAACTCACGAATGCATTCCGGGTGATCTGGTTGCCAACACACAAGCAGGACATCCAACAGGTCAAGCTGACAGCCGCGCAGGTAGTCAACATGCAAGGACTTGTGAAAGGCCGTAACAGCTACGGCATTCGCGTCACCAGGACCAGTTTCGAGGAGAATTACAAGAAGTTGTTTCCGGGCGAAACTCCGCCGGATGATATGCCGGCCTCCTATGTGTTCAAATTGGAGCCGGTTCCTTTCGGAACAAACAATCAAATGTTGCGTGAATGGTCTTCTTTGGTAGGATGGCCGATGCGACCTATCAGAGCACTTGGTTCAACCACGTGGCTGGTATGTGCTCCCAAGCATCCACCGGCAGACTTCCTTGCCTGGAATGGCAATCCTGTACTGGTGACATTTCTTCCGCCCAGACAAACAAACCAGTCCACAGCCATCGTAGCAGGACCACGAAGAGTTCGTGACCAGCCTCAGAAGGAAACCAGTGGTAACCCCAGCAACCTTGACATTGGAGATCCTTGGTCACCCTTTTTCCAGAACAAAGGGAAACCATTGCAAGCCGCCACGCCAGCAGCGCCACTTGCTGCACGTGCAGCACAGGGACCGGTGGAGCAGAAACTCCAGCACCAGGAGGAACGCATTCGTGGCCTCGAAGATAAGATGACCAACATGTTGACCATGCAGGACAAACAGGCACAACAGATTCAAACCCTCCATGAGAACGCATCAGCATCGGAGAAGCGAATTGGAGAACAAGTTACCCAAGCCATCGGCGCGGTGAAATCAGAGCTGACAGAAGCTTTCTCAGCAGCAATTCGCCAGCAGACCCAGAACTTTGATCAAAACCTCCGAGACATCAAGAACCTGCTGGCTCAATCGAAACGAAAAACTTCCTGTCCACAGGAAGATGAAGAGATGGAACGTTGACTTCCGACCAAGCAGTACCATCAATTCGATGCATCCATGACGGCACCTTTGTTAGATCACCGGACCTGGGACAGCTTCCATTCGGTGTTTTCCGTTTCATTTCCTGCCGCCATGCAATCCTACATGCAGCTTCAAGTGATCCAGGAACCATGTACTTTTGAGCCAGATATCGATGTGGTTTGTGCACGTTACATGGGAGTAATTGCTTTCGAACACAACTATTCCGGCTTTCGTGACTTTGAATCTGGGGGTAGCAGAATTTGGGGTCACAGGTTCCTTCATGCCACGACACGAGTCGCTATTCATGCCATTTGTTTGCTCATATTGCCTGTTGGTAACAATTGCATCATCTTTACCCATTCGTTCAAGATCATCCATTCATTGCCACTTTGCATTGTTGCTACTGAATCACACGTGTTAGTTTGTAACTTATTTTGCCACTTCGGAACACAACATGCACTGCCATTTCTTTTCAGCGATCCACGTGTACGACTTGGATGTGCAGTTCGCTGGGGAGAAGCCAAGAACCCAGGCCCGCCACTTCCCAGCCACCACCCCTGCTTTGTCCGAATGGGAATCATTAATCCATCCTCCATCAAGAACAAAGCAGACCTTTTGTTAGAATACATGCGGGTCCATTCGCTACACATGACATGCCTATCCGAAACACATGCCACTCTTGATATCCAAAAAAGGTTGACATCCTTCTTTCGAAAAAAGCAGATGAGAGCATTGTGGTCCAACCCAGTGTCCTGCCAGGACACATTGCAATCGAACGTTGAATGTGAGAGGTCTAAAGCCGGAGGTGTTGCCTTGGTGTCACAACTGCCTACTCGTGCCCAACTGATCAGTGCTGAGTCGCAGGCACTGGCTGGGCATCGTATCCTATATGCCATCACCTGGATAGGACAACTACAATTTCAGGTGGTAGTATGCTATGGTTTTCCACAAAACTTCACGGCAGCAAAGACATATACGAATGAGCTACTGCAGGTGATTCATCGCCAAATCACCCAGGTTGCCCTACCATTCTTGGTGGTGGGCGATTTCAATGTGGACATTAAAACGCTGCCCACATGGACCTTGTGGAAAAACCAGGGATGCAAAGACCTTCAAGAATTACATGCAGATATCTACCAGAAACCTATGCCACCCACATGCCAACATAGCACACACCCAGATAACGGAATTGTGTGTCCCATTATGCAACAGTTCTTGACCCGAGTCGAAGTGATGCCTGCCGACACCTTCGCCACCCATAACCCGGTTGTCATCACCCTTCAAAGTAGCGCCCCACAGCCCTTGAAACCTGTGCTGCGGTTGCCTAAAACTTTCATGGACCATGAGATCACCCTTGAGGAATTGGAAGCAGCAATGCCACAGATCTCCTTTGAAGGAGACCATACCTTGGAGCAATGGGGCAGCAAGATAGAAGACTTGGTGAATATTGCCTTGCAGGACAGAACTCATCATGATGAAGGCCAACGAACTGTTCGACGGCTCAGCCGAGCCTACAGAGGACGATGCCAACCACGTGACACTGTTCAGGTACCATACTCCCAATCCGTCAAACCTGCCAGAGAGGGCGACTATAATCCGACAGAAGAGGTAACCTTCTATGGGGCGAAAAGCCGAATCAAACAATATCGCCGGGTACAGTCATTGTATCAGCAATTGCAAGCCCATCGAACTGCAACTGAAGAAAAATGGTACCGCAACTGGCACCACCTCTGTGCAGAGTGGCGAACCATTCTCAAATCCCGTGCATTTGGCATGCCGTTCCACATGTGGTTGACCCGACATCCCGACATAGGATGTGCACCTTGGCCCCTTCCCGATTTGGTTTGGTTGAATGACATTAAGCAGTTGGTGCTTTTTGAGCTGGAGGCTCACTTGGCCGCAGATAAACTCTTGATGAAAAAACTTCGAAAACTGGACCAAGTGGATGACCAGAAGCGAGGCTCTGTGCAAAGCTTTGCATTCGTCAAAGGTGCATCCCCAAAAACTATACAGGAATTGTCAGTACCGGTGGAGGTAGAGTGTGACGTGGAATGGCTTGAGCAACCCAATCGAGCAGAGATTCACGTTGATCCATCTTCTTTTCACTGGGGAACACCACTCCTGCTTGATGACCAACGAGCATGGGTGATAGGTAATAGAAGCGATAGCCTGATAATCCAGATGGAAGAACCTTGCGACCATCAACCTTCACATGCCAGGGTGATTCAAAACAAAATCATCCAACATCCTGATCAAATCGCTGAGCAATTGTGTAAGTTTTGGATGCCACTGTGGATGAGCGAAGACCAACCCACAACCAGCCAGATGGACCAGTTCCAGCAGCTTCTAGACAGCTTGCCATTGCGTATCCCAGAGCTTACCATTGACACAGATGTCTGGATGTGGCAGCATGCCATTTCCAAACTGAAGGGACACACAGCACGTGGATTCGATGGACTCTCCGCCTGGGAGGCCAAGGTTCTGCCCTTGGATGCTATCCAAGCCCTTGCCAACACAGTTTTGTCATACACCCAAGGCCTACCATCTTGGTTGATGAAAGCAAGAACATGTCCTCTTAGTAAAGTAGACACTGTTCCCACATCGCAGCAGATACGACCGATTACAGTTTTGCCTTTGGTTTTTCGTATCTATGCAGCCGTGATTTGTTCCCAGACCTTGAAATCGTGGCATCGATACTTTCCGATCCAGATCACAGGAATGTTACCAACTAGAGGCGCTCATGACGCCGCTTATCATTCCCAACTAGTCTTGGAAAAAGCTTGGTACACTCGTACCTCCCTTAGCGGGGTAACATTGGACTTGCAAAAATGTTTCAATCTCATATGGCATAGAGTAGGTCCCATATTGTTACAATGGCTTGGAGTTCCTCGACACTGTGTGAACAGGTGGATGGGATCCATTGCCCACTTGAAGAGATACTGGGACTTCCAAGGATGCTGTTTCGGGCCCTATGATACGAATCGAGGATTCCCGGAAGGCGATAGCCACTCGGTACTGGTAATGTTGGGAATAGCAGTCATGTGGGTATTACTCCTCCTTGAGACACCAACATCCTCCACACATATGCTATCGCCCACGGCCTACGCCGACAATTGGGGCTGGGTGACGCAGGATCCTTTCTTGCACCAACACGCAGCTCGCATGACATCTTTGGTCGTAGAACTTTGTGGACTGAAGGTCGATTGGAACAAAACCTGGTTTTTCGCCACCAGCAAATCCGTTGCAGATGAGGCGCAAGTGAACCTTGCCGTGGTGTTACCAAACCAACAGCTTCAACGGGTCCATGCCGCCAAAGACCTCGGATTCCACCTCCGATACTCCGGCTGCCATCACCTGGGAACTAGGACAGAAAGGTACCAAAGTGCCACCAAACGATTGCAGCGACTGGTGCACCTGCCAACCGGCTCCACAGAAAAAGAGAAGATGTGGCTGGTTAGCATACTTGGGAGACTCCGGCTAGTTATGAAGTTATAACATAAGGTATAAGTAGACTTACGACCCTCATAAGTCTTGCCATAAGTCCATAACTAGGGTTATAACTTATCCATTTTTTGATCGAGTTATAAGTATAGTTGACGACTTATGATAGGACTTATGATGAGGGTCAAAAAAAGTTATGAAAAGTTATGAAAGGAGTTATGAAGTTATGAATTTGATGTTTTTTGAAACATTTTATAACTTCTCTTGATTTTTTTGATGGGTTTTTCAGAATTTGGTTTGAGAGTGATTTCGGCAGCAATGGCTCAAGTTCAGAAGCAACTCGCGGCCTCGCAACAGTTCCTATCGGGCCTGCGCGCTCTACCTCGCTTCAATGAGTTGTGCGCCAGTCAAGTGACTCGATTGGTGAGCGTCATCCAGAAGAATGGGTTGACTACTGCGGAGGCTGCACATTGTCTGGATTCTCTGAAGGAGGATCTGTGGAGCGCAGACGCTCTAAATGAGTTGAAAGCAGCTTTAGCGGCAAACATTAAGGATGAACTGCCGGGAGGACCAAGTCGTGTACTGCAGCAAGATTATACGGCGTTGCCGTATTATCTTGACCAAGACATGTGGAATTGTTTGGAGCAATCTCCAGATGAGAAACTGAAGTTAGAACGTTTGTGCGGTCTTGCTGCCTCACTGGGATTGAAGAGCCCGACCGAGGGAACCAACGGTTGTTTGGTTTTCTTGGCTTTGTATGTTCCACAGAACCATGGCCTTTTGGAATCTGAGAAATATGACAAACTGCAGAAGAAGAAGGCTAAAATCAAAGGGCTTTTGAAAAGTCTTCCTGTTTCTGCGAACGGTCTTGACACTTTACCACCCGTTGTGACTGAGTGTCCTTCGGGTTTGATTGCTGCAGCATATCCGAAAGGGTTCACTCCTGGATCACCAAGTGCTCGGTCCATGGCAGACATTCTTCGAAGCATCAGGGATTATCCTCTCAGGAGTACTCACACCATGGCATCAGTTGAGACCCAACCTAAGACGGTGAACAACATGGCAGGCTCAGATCCGAATATGGCATGTGTAGCCCCCGCGCAGGCTCAGATCCGAATATGGCATGTGTAGCCTCGGCTGTTGCTGTGGGCATGGCTGTGGCAAAGCAGGCCTTGGAGTCGGAACGTAGGTCAGTGTCACCTTCACTGGACATTCAAGTCTTCGACCGCGCTGCCAAGCCCCCAGCGGGTACCTATAAGATGCTACCCATTGAAGATGTGAAACCTGTGGCACCGGAAGCTTCCGGAACGACGAAGGATCCTGAGAAATTGATTTTGGCATTGAAAGATGACTTGTCTGCTGAAAAGCACGATGACAGAAGGGAAGACGAAGAAGAAGATGACCAGACACAGCCGCCCAAGGGCAAAGCGCTGCGTCGTCCTGCTGCCAGTAAGAGCGCCGCCAAGAAGAGGCCTGCTGCGAGCGGTTCTTCTGGCGTGACTAGCCCAAAGGCTAAGAAGAGACCAGCTGCTGCTGTACAGCCAAGCACGCGTGAAGCTCTGCTGGCAACCATCCCTGCAGCTTTAAAGAAGAAGTTCCGCAACGGCTGCACGCGATGCAGGAACCGTGCATACTGCACAGTGAGTTGTTGGGCTAGCCGCGGGTGGGTGATTCCTTGAACCGGCACAACGCCTCAGAAGCGAACGTGTCACGGAAAAAAAGAGCTCAGTTCACAGACGTAAGACTCAGTAAGCCCCTCAAGTTAAGTCACCTGGTTCCCTGTTGGCACACGACTCAACAAATGTTTTTTCCGTTGCGTTTTGGTTCAAGCGGTGGGCACCACGGAACTCAACAGTAGCGTGTCCGAAGGCGCGGCGCGGTTTGGGCTGAGGTGTTTCTAGCCAGGTTTCTAATTAATGTTAAGTTATAGATATCACACGTGACCATCTGCGTGATGGCTTCCACATTAGTCACCTGCGGGGTGACACAGGTGTTCGTCTGCGTGACGAATCAAAAAAACCATCTGCGGGATGGAATTCAACTACCTGCGTGGTGGTTATATGAACGTTCGTCTGCGTGACGGACTCGGCTGATGTTATCTGCGTGATGACATGGGCAATTGGTTTCTATCTGCGGGATAGAAATGAAAATCACCTGCGTGGTGGTTCGGGATCACCTGCGTGGTGATCATATAGATAGTCACCTGCGGGGTGATTAGATGTCGGGGGGGTCAGGACACCTGCGAGGTGATCAGGACATGCATCTGCGAGATGTATAGACCATACCTGCGTGGTATGGAACACCTGCGTGGTGTTATCTGTTGTCATCTGCGTGATGTCACCAATATACTTTCTATATACTGTAATATATATACTCTATTTACATACTGAACAACGTGAGTAGATATGCACATGGAAAATTCTCCACCACTCGCTTCAGGCAGAAGGAAGATGGCGAAGGAGGACGCAAAGAGCTCCAGCAGCGACGAAAGTGAAGACTCTGCGCCTGAAGCAGAGGAAGAAGAAGAGGAAGAGGAAAAGGGGAAGCGGGACGAAGAGCGCAAGGAAAGAGAGAAGAAGGAAGAGGAGAAAAAGCGGTCAAAGAAAGAAGACCAAAGGGACGAGCAGAAGGGTCGCCGCAACGAGGACAAGAGAGAAGACCGCAAGGGTGACCGCAAAGAAGAACAGAGAGAAGACCACAAGAAGGAACGCAAAGAGGAGAAGAGAGACGACCGGAAGAAGGAACGCAAAGAGGAGAAGAAGCCGGTCGAGAAGAAGGAAGACAAAGAGGGGGAGAAGAACAGGGGCAGACGTGGCCGTAGCAGGTCCGCGCACAGGACCGGAAGAAGTCACCGGGAAGGCCGTGACCGCCGAGAGGACAGGGAGGCGCAGACCTCTCGCCGACCTGAACCACGCAAGGACACACGTCGGCCGGCAGAGCCCAAGGGTGCGCCTCCCGCTACGGCAAGTCGCACGAAGCAGGGGCGCACGGACGAGGTGGTGGAAGTGCCAGAGGAGCCTCTGACCCCGCGAGGGTCTAAGCCCGCTGCAGCGTGGTCTGGACGCTGGAAGTGTCCACACTGTCACCAACGGGTGGCAGGGTACCGAGGGGCCGACCCCCTGCGCCGCAACAGGCAGGCTGCGGCCCAGGCAGAAGGCGTGGACTGCCGTTCGGAGCGCTCTCCCAGCCTACAGACGGTGGCCAGCTCCGTGCGCAGAGGCCTGGAAGCGGCAAAGACCAAAGGCAAGGAGAAGAAGAAGAAGCCTCCGAGCAGTTCCCCAGAGCCGGCGCGGTCTGTGAGACAGCGCCGTAGGAAGGACGAGCCGCCGTCCAGTGAGAGCCCGCCGCGTCCGAGCAGCAGCCGTAGGGGCCGCACGGTCACCATCACCATCTGCTGACGGAAACATCCGTAACTGCCTTGAAGTGGTGAGAGTAAAAAAAAACTGGGTCCGTGTGTGTGCCGGAGGGTTGGGTCCGTGGTTGTTTTAACTAGTTCCCGTTGGTCGGTTCCTGGTTCCGCAGCTGTTTGGCTCCTCGGGTCTGTCGGTCGGTAGTGTGGGGGGGGGGGCACCGCGGCATGGACTCGGCAAATTTCGGGATTTCTCCTAAGAAGTGGGAGCGGTTCCAGCAATGTCTGCGTGACATTGGAGACCAACCGCGGCCTGGCCGCAAGGTCTGGGACGTCTATCCCGAGTGGACAGACGCGTGGAACAATGTTGTGCAGTTTCTCGACATGGCCTCATGCAGAGCAAACAATCAGCATGAGGACGCCGATGAGGCAGTACTGTCGCGCTTGTCAGCTCTGGTCATGTCTGGAATTCATTCCAGAAGGCTGGACCCAGATGACAAGCACCCTGGATACTTGCTCATTCGGGTCCGGCTCAATCCCTGGGAGCCGACCTATTTCGAAGACTACTGCAATCGCGTTGGTGCTTATCATCTTCGTGAGATTGAGGATGCTCTGGGTGATCTGCGGGATCTCCAACAGAAGTTCTCTCTCAGACCAATCCTGTTCCGAAGGGAATGGTCGTGGGTGACATTGGCTCTGCAACACTTGGAAAACATGAGAGATCTGATGCTAGAAGTCAGATCCGCAAGTGCCAAACGTGCACGAATGCGTTGACCGCGAGCTGACCGCGGTTGACCGCGGTTGACCGCGGCTCCCAGGGCTCGGATGGCGTTGACCGCGGGGTTGTCCGCGGGAGCGCAAAAGATAGGCTACAGGCTTGTCCGCGCGTGTCCGCGGTGACCGCGGTAGACTCCAGCCCAGGTTTTGTGTACAATTCACATGACCGCGTGACCGCGAACGCTTGGCTCCGCAGAGAAGGGTCGAAAAAGGCCTTGACCGCGGCACTGGAACAACTTACTGTGTTTTTAGAACGTTTTGCTTTTCCGCGGTCGATGGAACCATGCATAGATCGTCATACTGTTGCTGTTGCTTTTCTAGCTCCGAAAACATATCCGCCTTTGCCTCTAGTCGCTCCCTGTCTTTGCGCAGCCATGGCGGCGATGAGCACGTGCAAGCTCTGCGGTCTTGACTATGAGTTGTCTGCGGGACGACTCCACGGAAAGACGTTCAAGTGCAAGCTCTGTGACACAAGTGAACGAACTCTCCGTAGAAACCTTGGCTCAAAGAGCGGGCTTGAGACTTTCTCCCCCTCTGAGACACATGAGTTTTTCCGCACACTGCATAAGGAAAAACAGCAGAGCCCGGGTGGCAAACTGCAGTGGACAACTGTGCGTGCCTGCCTGGTGACCTCCCTGACCACGAAAAGCATCACCGCCTTTCGTGCGGAAGTCAAGGGCAAGTACCTGCCTCTGAGCGTGTGGAAAGCCCAGGGATGGGAGGAGAAGACAGTACTTAACTGTCCCAGTCAGTATTCAGAAGAACTGCAGACGGAGACTTACATGGTTCCGATTAAGGAGCTGTCTTGGTCGGAACAGCACGAAGAGCACAGAGTCAGGGTACTCCAGCAGGAACAAGACATCACGAAGAAACGCAAGCAAGGAGACAAAGGCATTGACGGTGAGGACGGCGACCTCGACGTCCCGCTCGCCGCTGCGGAGACGAAGGAGAAAGAGCCTAGTGCAAAGAAGCTAGCGGCTGCTCGCCGGAAGCTTTTCGGTCAAGGTCAAGCAATTGGCGGCAAAGCTGCCAAAGCGCTGGGACCCTTGCGCCAGTCTCTGACCGGGCTTGAGCGCCTGTGGACCAAGGCCGCTACACAGAAGGAAGTGTTGCCAGAAGGTCTGGAAGCACTCGTGCAAGAGACTTTGTCCAAGCTCCAGGGTTGGAGTGCTGCGGCTCGTCGCTCCCTGGAAGCGGCAGAAGTGTGCAAGACCATCC
>VSDK01014425.1:197233-207663 GCA_009767595.1 Symbiodinium kawagutii | reverse complement strand
TCTTCCGTTCTCCCCGGACGACGTCAAGGCCGCTGTGAAGCAGTCCACGGAGGTCCAGAAGGCTCTGAAGGACGCCTTGCCGAAGAAGGAACCGAAAGCTAAGGCAGGCGCCAAGGCTAAGGCCTCTGGCGAGACGCCGCAGGAACCGGGACCAAAGCGTCGCCGTGTGAATGGAAAGAGTACGGAACCTGAGAAGAGCACCTAGAACCGGAGTTGAAGTTTGGGGCATCCGAAGCAAGTGTTCCTCAACACTTGCGGTCCGTGCGGCCGTGACATTCCACCAGTTGAATGTCTTGAAACATCCTACGACCAGAGAACTCGAGGGAAAAAAGATGCTTTAAGCTGTGATGTCCAAGTGTCGAGCAAACACTAACCCACTTAAAAAACACATTTAACCAGACAGTGAAACAGTGTAAAGACATGTCATCGTCTGTGTCGCCGCAGCCATTTCTCAGTCACGCCACATGAAACCATGTCACCGGAGCCAACAGCAGCCAGCATCCGCACAGTGTGGCGCCTTCGCTTTGGTAATGTAGACGTCGGAGTTTTTCCGGACATCAGAGAATGTCTACAGATAGCAGCTGCGCGCTGCGTTGAACCTATCGTCATTTCTGACACGGAGGAAGAGGTGACCCAGGCTGAGCGCCGGGTGGAACGCAAAGAAGAACAACCTCGATGTGAATCGGAATCCGTTCGGTAGAATGAGACATCAACCTGAAATGGGAATGAAAAAATAAAAGCAGGTTCTTCGAAACTGCATTGGAAGCAAGTATACAGCTAACATGAATCATTCTTTGTCATTCCGCAGCATGGCTCACAGCTCTAAACGTAGACGGTTAGATCCCGCCGCCTCTTTGGGAGACCAATTCCAAGCTCTGCGTCAGCTTCCAAACTTGAAGCTCCAAGACTGCCGAGACATTGTTGCGTTGCTCAACTCAGATGAGAAACAGACTGGCGCACACGTAGGGAAGAATCGAAGAGTGGCGTATCCCAACGCCTGCGTGGCTCTGGGTACGCCGTTGCTCATCGATTCGTGCAAATTCCCTTGTTTGTCAGTCGCCAAAGTTGTGCAGAACAAAGTGACCTCGTGTCACTTCTTCAAAGCTTGCCTTCAAGAGGCCCTCCGGTCCAGCCCGGATGGATTGGACATTGTTGTGTTTTGGGATGAGTCAGTCCCAGGCAATGTCCTAGCACCAGATCTACGAAGAAAATCCGGTTTGACATACTTTTCGTTCCTGCAATTGCCTGTCTTGTGGCGGAACACGTGCTGGATGACACTGGCCGTGGCACGCTCTCAGGACTTACAGTCTTTGCCAGAAGGATATACGCGTTACGTGACAGCTGTATTGCAAAACATGGTCACTGAAACCAAAGACGGATTCATGGTGGAAATCGATGAACGTCCTACTCTAGTCCGTCTCAGACGTTTGCTTTTCTTAGCGGACGCAGATGGCATACGTCTCGGGCTAGGCAACAAAGGCGCAGCGGGTTTGAAGCCTTGCTTTCGCTGTGCCAACGTGGTCTCAGGAAATCACACAGACCTGAACCGCCATCACCATATCAGCAGCTCCAAAGTCGAGTGCTGGTCGCAGCATTCCGTCGAAGATGTGCGCAGCATTCACGCACATTTGGCAAACCTACGCGTCAAAGCTCGCAGAGAAGAAGCTGAAAAATTACTTGGATGGAAGCTGTCTGCAATGAAATTCAATTGCTTTCTTACGCCAGCTCTAGCCTCGCACATTGATATTTTGGATGTCCTGTATGACCCCATGCATTGCTTTGCAAGCAACGGCATCTGCTGCCAAGAGATTGGTCTATGGTTTGCCGCAGTCAAACAAAAATCAGACAAACGGATTGACCTCAACAAATTTCGCGACTATGCAACCGGTTGTTGGACGACAACCAAAGGCAGCAAGGTTGACATCGCAAATCTACTTGCAAACAAAAATTGGCATGAAGGCAAAGACTTCAGGGGCGACGCCTCTGATACACTTTCAATCTTACCGTTGTGCGTGGCATTCTCAGAGGAAATTGTTTTTCCTCTGTATCCAAATCTACTCCCTGAGATTGGTTCTTTGAGACGCCTGAATGCTGTTGTTCTCTTATGGCAAAGAATTAAACGCAACTTCTCTGCGGAACACGTTGAACTTCTGCGTGAAGCTCAACGAAAACACGCAGAAGCATTTGTTGCGGCTTATGGCAAGGAAGAAGCCAGGCCCAAACTGCACTTCTCCTTGCATTTCCCACAGCAGTTCACTCGACATCACAGAGCCATTGACGCCTTTCCCTGTGAACGCAAGAATAGCATCTTCAAGACTCAAGTGGCCTTGAAACGTGCTCGGTTGACAGGTTTCGACACATCGTGTCTATTGGAAATGCATGAGCAAGACCTCAAGATGGCCGAGACAGACGTGGCCTTGCACCCTCACTTGCGAGGTGAGATTGCAGCAACTGATATCTTGGCCCGGGTCTTTCCTCATTCGAATGTCCAATTGGCTCATGGCATCCAGCAAAACGGCCTTGCTTTCCAAGCAGGACAATTCAAAGCACTGGCCGATGACCTGGCCATCCAAATTCTAGGCGCCTGTCAAATCGACCATGAGTTCTTTATAGTTGCGCAACGTTTCACGCTTCTCAAGCGGTTCACTGCTGGCTTCGCCGTGTGGAAGAGTTTCAAAGAAATCTCTTCTCTGCTGCTAGTGCCTCTGAACATAGTGCAATTGGCAGATGTAGCGGTTTTCCAACGAAAATTGTACAAAGAAACTGAGGTACACGTGAGCTTACTCATGGGATAGAAAATGACTGCGAAAAATCCACTGCTTGACACAAACATGATCCAAAATGTTCAAACAAGGACAAAACATAAAATCTTGAAAAAAAGCATACAAAAAGTTTTGAAAAGTTATAACCATAGTTATAAACAGTTATGTATAACTTTTCATAACCCTAGTTATAACTTCATAACTAGCCGGAGGCTCCCAAGTACTTCCGCATGCATTCTATGGAGCAGAAACATGTCCACCATCCAAAGCTTTGTTGAAACAATTCCGATCCAAAGTAGCTGATAGCATATATGGAACATCGCAATCAATGGCACCAGCACTTGCCCTATTGTTAGGTTCCCGACACATTTTGGATCCCCAATTTCAACTTGTGCTGCGAGCCTTAAAGGCAGCACGGAGGTGGCTAGATAATGCGACACAACAGCATCGCGACTCCTTCTTTGAGATGGCATCCACCTTTCAGGGTCGCCTGACCGCGGTGCATGGACCTGCATCAGCACTTGCATGTTATCTTCGGGACATTAACTGGCATCTTGATCACTCAGGATTCCTGCACTGTGGACCCTATCATCGCTTGCATCTGCATCATGATAGCATGCAACGAATACAGCAGTGGCTCACCATTGCATGGCAAGACAGCCTAATTGCCAAGTTCACTGAACGCACCAAGCTGTATCGGACACCGGACATCTCCAGAGTTGACACAGTGTCCCTCCTTAACACCTTTGATGCTGAATCAAGAGGACACCTGATTCGAGAAATTTCAGGAGCTTTCCAAACACAAACACAAAAGCAGAAGTGGAACGGAGACGAACGTGACACATGCCAGTTCTGCACCATGCAGGACTCTCGGTATCATCGCATTGCAGAATGCCCTCAATTTGCAGCGGTTAGAGAACCGTATCTAGACCACCTGCAATGGTTGAAACAACACAGTGACACCTTCTGGGATCTCCCTGTTATGCATGTTCATGACGATGATGAGGCACATCGCTTGTTGCAATTTGCCGAACCAAAACCTGTCATAGCACCGGAATTCTTTGAACTTGCCAAGAGGCGTAGGGATGCGAGCCTTCCCCTACACCTCTATACCGATGGTAGTTGTTCCTATCCAAAGACACCTTCAACACGCATCGCAGCATATGCAGTTG
The DNA here is from genome assembly GCA_009767595.1 of Symbiodinium kawagutii. Taxonomy (NCBI): domain Eukaryota; class Dinophyceae; order Suessiales; family Symbiodiniaceae; genus Symbiodinium; species Symbiodinium kawagutii. The sequence goes on along the minus strand of VSDK01014425.1, from coordinate 203,729 downwards.
TTCTGGACGTATGCGAAACAGATGAACAGCGGATTCATTTTGCGCAACAGTATCTAGATACCCAACAGATGCCACCATGTTTCCAAGTGGTATGCCAGTCCAGGGTGCAAGGTGAACAAACCATTGGAAGGGCCGAACTCGCTGCCATAGCCATGGCCACACGCTTTCCAGGACATGTGGTCACACATACAGATAGTCAGAGCTGCATACGAAGGATTGAACATCTCCGACATGGCACCTTTGATTTTCTGCGAGGCACTCACCTTGATCTGGCGCATGATATAGGAGCACAACTGCACCCAGAACATGTCTTTCGTAAAGTCAAGGCTCACCAGACCATCACGTCTCACATGTCACGGCTGGATATCTACAGAGCTTTAGGTAACGAATATGCAGACGAAGCAGCGAAACAGGCGTGTTCTGCTGACTGGGACCCTTTTGCGCGACAACAGCATGCCCGACATGCAGCTCAACAAGAAATGCGACGACATGTCCATGCCGTGTACGAGCTCATGCTACAGCTCCAACAGGCACGGATACAACTGGAGAGTACTGCAGCGGGCGGGTCTTCCGATGCAGATGTCTTGGAAGCTGTCCGCAACAAACCGACAAACCTGGATCAGATCGCACACTACTCACTACCTCTGGGAATTAGGCAACAAGTTTGCGATTGGGGTGTTGATTTGTATGGATTTTTTCCATGGGGAACACAGTGGGCACAGATGTTTCAACAATGGTTCGGTCAACTTGTTTGGCCCCGCGACGATAAAATTCCGAAATGCTGCAAGACGGGAGTAACCTGGGTTGAGTTGGCGACGAGCTTGACTTTGCACAGTGGACAGTGTTTGCCGATCTTGCGAGACAACTGTGACGGGACAAAGATGTTGCACTTCACACGTACACAAGAGGACTGTGTGCGATATGCCATAAGTTTTGCTGATCAAGCCAACACTATGCAACTGATGTGGGGGCACTTCATTCACATGGTTCATCCAGATTTGCGACCTGACCTGCAGCGACAACTTTCCAAGGCATTGATCTGGCTGGGACACAGCCAACATTGCTGTGGATTGTCGGTTCGTCCTAGCTTTAGCCACCAATCTAAAGCAGTAAGATACCTTGCTGATCATCTGCACGAAAAGAAATCATTGGATATACCATTCCGACCTGATTGGATTGTGAGTGACTCTGAGAGGTGCGAAGTTGCCACCTGGCTCGATCTTCGCAATACCTCTTACAAGGAAAGACGACGACATTGGAAACGATGGAAGGATGGGCAGCGGCATGTTTGAGCACTGTGTGTGCTCGATTTGAAGTTTCACTTGAGACCGGTGCTTCTCATGCAATCTGCTGGGGGAGTGCCGAGTGGGAGCCAAGTCCGCTGGTGGTTGCAAACATTTTTCCCTAGCTAGTATTACCAAATGGTTGGTTTGGTTTCCGGTGGTTTATTCAGTGCATGCTTTTCACTTTCCATATTTTCCCATTAGCCTGCCAATACGACCAGCTATGGACGTTGCCTTCTTGGTTGGTTGACAAACATTGTTCATAGGGGTGGTTAAACCATCAACCAGATTAGGACATGGACAGTGCTGCTGCAGCCGTCAGGTGCAATGCCGTTTCCACTGGGTGCCAGACTCAGGGGCTGCTCTGGCGGGGCGCGACGGAGCCATGGGTAGCCGCGTTTTTGCCATGGGGAATTGGTCGCTTTGGGATGTACAATATGGCCATGGGTCAATATTAACCAACCAACTAATGGTGGTTAATCACCAACAAACTATAGGGAAACCAATGGTTAATGATGGGGAACCAGGGGTACGGGGTCTAGACCCACAGCCATATGGCTTTGTCCATAGATGGTGGTACCCATCCAATCATAAACATTTGTGAATGAGAAAATTAGTCAAAATATACATGATTACCTCCATTACGTTTAGGGAAAGCACCATTTCTGGACATACCCATAAGCTATGTAGCGCGTTGTCAAAGCAACTAATTTGTCAATCGCGGAAACAATAAACTAGTAATCATCAAGACATGATCAACCAAAAAATACAACAACCTATCAAACGCTTGGAACTGTGTCAAAGCCTCGTGAACTTGGGTGAAGGGTGCTAGAGTAGATGGTTGGCACTGTTGCAAGCTGGACCAGGGTTGGTCTCCCCTTTTGTGGACCACTATGTTGCCACAATTATCAGTTCATCGACCTCATTCAAACATTGTGTGATTATCATTTAACTATTTGACCAGCACTTCACCAGAACTCACACTTTTTACTAGGCCACTATCAGCATTATCAATATGAAAACACAACTTAAGAACTATTTGACTACACCTTTCACCATCGTTCATCAGATATAGACATTGTTAAATCTGTTAAGCATCATCAGGCACTACATTAACCATCATCAAGCATCAACAAAAAGAATCAAAAGCAATCATCAATCACCATTTACCACTACAAATACTAGTTAACCGGCACTATCATCTACCACTATAAAGTTAACTTGCTAACAATCACCATCATCCATTGCAGCCATCCGTCATCACAATCTCCATTCACCACCATTTCACCATGGATTTCACCACAATTTCACCACCATCTTGGCACAATCAGCTGGTGGAAACACCAGCGGCCAGCGGTGCCACCACCGTGGGTGCTGCCATGGGCCGCGCCGAGGTTGCCAAGACGCGGACTGGCGTCCGCGGCAGATCGAAGCCTCACGCGGCGACTTCGACCCAAACGAGGCGACGAACGGCGAAGCCACACCGGGAGTGCCAGGGAGTGGTGAGTCGCCCATGGTAGGGGTGAAGCCATGATGGTGCTAAGCCCAATGGTTAAGTGATGGTGAAATGACGATTAGTGGTGGTTAACGATCCAGTTGGTTGATGAGAACGGTCCGGTTGGATGGTACTGGTGAAAAGAATGGTTGGGGATTCTGGTTGCAAGAATCGAGGTGAATATGATAGTTCAATGGTGGTGAACATGATGGTAAATAATGGTGGTGAGTGTTATGACTAATGGATGGTTGATGGATAATTGAAAGAATTCAGCTGATGGTGATGGTGAAGTGATGCTTGTCCGTGGTGACTGAGAGTTATCCAGGTCAATGGTGATTGAAGGTGGTTAGTGTTAGGTGATACGGTGATGGGAGGGCTGTATGGTTTGATAAGGGCTATACGATGGTTGGAAAATTGATGGTCATGATGGTTTTGCTGGTATGACATATTTTGTGATAAAATGGTTGGCATGTTGGTAGTTTTTGCCATCCCGAGTGATGGGTGTGACTTTGGTGTGATGGGTAATGATCATGGATGATGGTTACTGGTTCGAAATGTTGCTGGTAGGCGATGGTTCATACAGGTCAGATGGTGGTTAAGTGATGGTGTTTATGATGCTTAAAGCATGGTTGAGTGATGGCTGATGATGGTTGATGATTACTTTTAAGATTGATGACTCATTGATTGATTAATGGTCAAACGATGCTCAATGTCGGTAAAGTATGGGGTCAGATTAGCAGCAAATAATGGAGCTGATGGCTGGTGGTGGTTAAGACCGGGGCCAGGGATCACCATGGTTGACCAGCTATAGCGAAGTTGGTGAACACAACTAGGGTGCCAGTTGCGGTGGGAATAGCCAGCTTGTGAAGTGGCTAAGCAATAAGTCAGGGCTGGGGACATCTGCAAAACAGGGCCCAAGGAGGCAGATCACCAGCTAAGCAGCAGATAACCAGCTAACCAGCGGATAACCAGCAGACAACCAGCAGATTTCTTATGCAGTCGTAGTCTTATGGTTTCAGCAGGTGACCAGCTAAGATGGGTAGCTGTCTCGTATTCAAACCTGTACTGTAGATTTAAAGCGGGAGTGGGGAGTGGTATTCCCCTTTAATTCTTTGACTGATGTTGATCATGCCTACCACTCAAAAAGCAAATGATTACATGGAAATAGACACACGGGAGTCAAGATCATACCGCCGCCAAGAAAGTGGAGTTTCAAATTAACGCCTAGAATTCCGGTGTTTCAATTGAAATTAAAATGAAAGTTTCCTAGTACACCATCAAAGAATGATACGGTTAACATAGCATGTGCTAACATATTATGTTTAACCGTTTAACCATTAACATATCATCAGCACAAATATATTAACTGATCAAATATATCATAAAACATTTCTGAAATTGATGGTCTTCCATGCCTTTGGTTCTCAAATCTGAACATTGAAAATCGTGTTTACAGGATTTTATTTTCATTTGTAATAAGATGGTCAGGATGGCCTTCCCTATCAACTATTGTTCACAAATAATTACAATTGTTGTACTCGGATTGTTCCTTTTTTTATATTTGTATTTGTTCAAGGTTGGGTGGTTTTGACCTTCCCTCAATGATATGTTGCATGCATGTTTCATGGCTTCGCTGTTTGCTGTTGGATTCTGATCTACCATGTCGCCTGCAGCGGGATTCGACATGACCAGGATGCGTTGGACCGCTATGTCAACACTTGCGGCGGACAAAAGGCATGCTGCAGAGGGCTGGTGTTTGATGGGTTTAGTGAATGGCTATCCCCAACATGGGTTCTTGGACCCACCAGCGAATTCTTTGCCGAGCTTCAGATTAATGAACGGTGTCAGTGTATCCAGATTATCAACTGCCAAACTGGTTGATTTTCCCCCACCCAAATATTTTGTTCATGGAGCATTTATGGATCATGGATCCTCCTTCCAATAACCCCTACAAAGAGGGAGGACTTGTGCTGCATAAATTTCCTGTTTTCCTTCAATGGCCTAACTGCTAAAATGGGGTTGGGGCGTGCAATTTGTAGCCAGGAAGCATGCCATCTCTTTTTGTAGTGATTCATCCTAGCTTGCGTTGGAAAACATCCGCTGCACTTTGTAGTGATATTTCTGGAGACATCTTGAGAACAAATCACAAAGTTACCAGTCATTTTGTAGCAAGCAGTTTGTGCTTGCATGTTGTGTGGACCCTATCGGTGCCAGGTCATTTTGTAGTAAGTGCCATCCTTGAGGACGTACTTGTACAGAAGGTCAAAAACATGCTGCGGATGGGTTATTCGCATTCATTCGCATTCAAGCTGCTGGGTGCTGAATTTCAATTGTTCTTCCTTGATTTTCCTTGGCATACGCGTCCAGAACTACGTCGTTTAACCCTCCACATGCACATATTGCACATACTTGCGCAAGTGCATGAGTATTTGAGTATGTAAACGCCTAGGTAGATTGATAGAAAGGTTTGAGGAAATGCCCATAGAAATTCATAGTTACTGTATGTTACTGTTATGCAAAATTGAGTTCGGAAGGTTCCAGGGTTGGGTTCCGAGGGGTTCCGCTACGGATGTTCTGGTGTAACTGGAACTTGCGTTCCACTACAAACTGCTGACCCAAAAATTCCTCACAACACATTCAGAGATTCTCACATGTGCATTTTGTAGTAATTCACCCTGGGGTTCCCAGGGGATGTTGCGGTTGCATTTTTGAGTGGAACAACAAATCAAGCATCAGTTTGTAGTAAAATTTTTGCTGATTATGCGCAGTCTGTAGTAAGTTTGCTTGTGTCCAGGCTGCAGTTTGTAGTTGCAAGTGATGCCAAGTGTTTTTTTGCTACAAACTTCTCTTTCACCACTCCACCAGGGTAATTCACAGGAGGATGATCATGGCAACACCTGTTTGTGTTAGTGTGTGTGTGTGTGAGTCAACTCCTGTTTCCAAGGATTTATCATTTGTCATTTAACATTGAGAAAACAATACCCGCAGGGGGTGGATGCATGGTTTGACAGTCATCCACCAACGAAGACACTGTCACTCCATGGTGATATCAAGAAGGGACGCCTTCTTGACGTACCTGCACAATTTTGCGATTTTCTACGATTTTGCAACTCCGTTTGATCTCAGTTTTCTCGATGGATCATGCTCCAGAAGCAATCAGATGTTCACTGCTTTTTTCGCCTTTGGTTCAATTGCTGTTGGTATCGGCGACATACGGCCTTAACGAAATACTGTGAAGTTCTCGCAGATTTCATGTCCAGATGGACAAACCAAGGATGGTATCCTTAACGACCCTGAAACGTTGATTCAATCAACATCTGAATAACGGTCTTTCAAGTGTGTATTCGGCAGCGTTTCCGTCATGGTCCTGTCGTGATCCGGGTTGGTGCCTGGCGAATTGAATTACCCTGAAGTGTGGTAGTAACAGCTGGTGGTTGACATGTGGGTCTATTCCCACCAGAATGCACCTGGGTCGTTGGACAGCTGGTGGTTCTGAGCCTTGCTCGCTGTTTATGTCAATCGCACCTGGGTTATCTACCTTGAATGCGTGAGCAGTGTGACTGTATGCCACTCTGGTTGGGCTCAAAAACCAGCATCACTCTGTCTACTCACAGAAGTGTAAAACACTTTCTAAGACAGTTTCATGCACCTCAAGATTCTGAATGATACACTTGAGAAACGCCATTTGAGTTTCGGGTAACCATTCCCATGATTATAA
>VSDK01014425.1:143740-188955 GCA_009767595.1 Symbiodinium kawagutii | reverse complement strand
CAGCCACTGGGCCCCAGCGTCCCGGGCCGTGTCTGTCTGTGGATGGGCGGTGAATCCACAGCGAAGTGGGCCATGGCGTTCTCAGCGGATGACATTCGACATCAAAGGGATGATTGCGACGTTAGAGGAACGGTTGGATTACAACTCTTTCTTGGACAGGACAAGCAGGCATGTGACAGATGCAGACTTGGTCCTTCACCTTGATCAGTTTGCTCCGGAGAGCGCGGTGGATACTCCTTGATCCGTCCATGCTGTTTATCAAGGTGGGTGGTTTGACCACATGTGCGGTATTTCTCCATTGCCATGGTTCAAGATTGGCCGTCAGGGTCTTGGAGTCTTTGCTACTGTCACGTTGGCCTTGGCAACGTTTGTGCTACATTCCTTTTGGGCAAACTTGCTATGGAACAGGTGGTCTGTGGTACAATCTGGCGTGTTATCAGAGTACAAGCAGTCAGCGAGATGCGTGTCACCATCATCGTGCTTTCATCGGGTTGCATGGATGTCTCGCTGATGAGGGCTTACCAGCTTCCCTAGCGGCACGCCCGTCTGTGGCCTATTCAATTCTCTTAGTTACATTGCTGGCCGACCGGCTCTTCTGATGCTCTCTGACCATGACCAACGGATTCAGCATGGTCTGGACGTGAGGTATGTAGATGACTTCTCCATGCGTCAGCGGTTTGGCAGCGGCAGTGGTGACATCAGTTTCGTGGTGTCAGCATTTGTGGAACACTTAAGTCAGCGATGGGCCGCGCATGACAGAGCGCGCATAGGCGGCAGCTATGTTACAGATCCCTGCTTTTCTTGTCTGTGGGCTTTGTCAACACTGTTAGTTTGCCGATGCAAGATCAAGGAATGCGAGGTTCGGACGTGTATAGCAGGCCTATTTCTGAGCCAATGTGCTATTTTTTGGTCGTTAGACCGGCTCTTGGAGACAGTCCGTGCTCCGAGTGTTTTTGTCCGGCACAGTGCCGGGTGCATTGAGTTGTCATTAAAACAATGGCAATCTTCAACACTTGATATCTTTTTGTCTGCGAATGCGAATGGCAGATCTTTGATGCCCGCCATTTGGGAGCCGTCATCTGGCATATGTGGGTGTGCTTGACCGGGGCACCGAGCAGGCACATCACTTTCTGGTAGCTGCACGGTTTTCAGTTTAGCCATGCCACTTTTTAATGTTACATGTGGGCATGCGTGCACGGCAATCTGCGCACGCTTGCTCCTTTGACACTGGAAGGTGTGCCACAAGGGCCCTCCGTTCACTTAGGCTCACTTAGGTCGGCGCTGTGGACCCTCTGCTAAAGGTAAAAGGTAAAAGGTTGGTTGACCAATATGTTTCATAGTTCAACTACCAACCAGAAACTTCAGAAGGGAACGTATGGTGTTAAACTGTTCCTAGATGTGAAAATATTTTTGGGCATCGGGTTTGGAATACTTCAATTGCACGTTTTGAACCTCTCGCCATGCCATCACTTGCCATTTGGACAAAAAGACAAATATAAGGTGTTTCTCAAAGTCGTAGGGGTACCTCCAGTTATCATCTTTCAATAGTACAAAATTCTTATCAACCAATCTTTTTGGGGGGGTTCCCTATGGCTTAAGAACCCCCCACGTGGCACCCATGGTCCTTCTCAGCGGTCTCTCAAGGGTCGGGTCGGCCTTGAGGCCCTGCGGCGCATTCTCATCGCATCCAATGGGATGGGAGCTGCAAAGTCCATCATGTCCATGCGACAGTGGGCGCACATGGAGGCGCGGTTCAACTGGGAAGGCTGAGTGAACAGGCCCTGGCCACGGGTCAAGCAGTTCATCAACCAACCAATGGAGGAGAAACACCACCAACCATAGGGAAAGCAATGGTTAATGATCGGGGAACCAGGGGGACTAAGGGTGACCCACAGCCCCCTGGATTCATCCGCTTGGTGGGGTGGTGGGTGGGGTTGATCAGGTTGACGAATAGCTGGTTTGATGGTTCCAGCTTACCACTCTCATCAGCTTGGTTGGATGGGTTGTGAGCTGGTTGGATGGGTGGTGAGTCAGCTGCTTTGATGCTGGGGTTGATCCGGATCAGCTGGCACTTCATGACTGGTGAATGGTGTGAATGCAGAGGAGCGGCGCAGCACTACTCGTGGGATACTGGTGCTAGGAGAATGGGTATATTATCTAGTGCGATTATGATGCTGTGAATGCATATACTAGATATGGCTAACAGCGTAATATCAAACTCGTGGGATTATGATAGTCTGCATGAATTCTAGTTATCAATGCACAGATGTTTTGCAGGAATTCTAGTTGATATTGATAAACTGGTTTGCATTGAGCAGTCTTAGCTAATGGTAGTCAATAGAAAATTGTATGAGTTCATGTAAGTTTGAAATTCACAATTTCTTGCACTCAGCGGTAACCCAGTGTGCTTCTCCTGATGCAAGTTCAGGCCTTGTTTTCTTTTATGAGCATGCACAGTTGGAAGATAAGTCATAGGAATCGGCTACTGTAGCTATGGTTTACGATGGGTGCAGGTACGACAAGGTGTTTGTGAGCAAACCCAATCCAACTCACAATCCTCTCACTTTTGTTTCTAGTTGCCCCCTATAACCAAACACGATCGAATGACCAACACCAGCCATCATTGACCATAGCCATGAACCATCCTCAACCAGCTGAGTATCCACCACCATGTCCCACAACTGACGTGGGTTGACCCGCTCCAGCTGCTCTTGTCCAGGCCGGGCTGGGTTCCAGCGGCATTTTGGAGTTCATCTCCATGGCGACAAGGGAAGATTTGGATGCTCGGCGAGGGGAGGATGCAGCGAGCTCAAGGGAGGAGGCTCCGAGTGCTTACTGATGGTGGATGCAACCGGTCGCCACCCCGAAGTGATGGTGGATTTATATTGGTTGATAGCCATAAATGATGAATATGGAGATGATTTGAGGGTACCCCTATTTTGAGAAAGCTGCGGATGAGGCTGATGGTGGGATCTGACTCATGGTTAGGATTTGATGGTGGATATTCAGTAGCAATCATTTGACGCTTGTGGTTTCAGCTGAATTGATTCTTTTGCATCCAAGCCGCATGAGTCCTTGGAATGGCGTGCAGCTCGCATCTTGTTCTTGTTCTTGTTCTTGTTCTTGTTGTTGTTGTTGTTGTTGTTGTTGTTGTTGTTGTTGTTGTTGTGGAAGCCTTAAATGATGGCGATGTTGTGCCGCTCTGTTATTTGTTTTCACCAAGGATTCGAACGCAGATTTCATCCGCTTGGCCGACAAATATATTGAAGTGCCTTCGGGCAAGAACGTCGCTTGGCCGCGGGTTCTGACGCCAATCAGTTGAGCGAGAAGTCTGATCAGAAACCCAGCCATTGGTGGATGTAATTCCGGTAACGGGGCTGTGTCGCCAGCGGGTCGTGCATGACCGACGAAAACACGGTAGACTTGGATACGGGTTCAAATCACCCACCAGAAACAACAACCAGCTGACTCAGGGATGGTTGTTGCATTGTCCGTTGAAGTTTCTCGCCTCTTGAGAACTCCTCGTATCGACCAAGTAGCTTTGGATAGAGTATATTGGTAGTAGGTACATTACCTGCCTAACGTTATCAGCATCATCATCATCATCATCATCATCATCATCATCATCATCATCATCATCATCATCATCATCATCATCATCATCAAAGGGTGGTACTAGTGGGACCGCAATTCATTGTTACACACCGGGACGTGCTAATTGGTCCATGTGTCAGCCATGTTCGTGTGTCTTGTGGCCAGCGAGTTGGTTTTGTTTGTTATTCCAAAGGCATCCCCTAATCCATTTGTTTTTGACTGCTAGATCTGTGTAAAGGGGGTACACAATGACTAAACAAGATGACTGTTAACAGCAGGTCGTGCGGGTGACTGGTACCAGTACTATGATTTTAGGATATGTTATTCTTCCTGTTCTCGAAATCAATTCCAATGTAAGTATAGCATGGCAGGTGCATCGAAAATATTTCCAAGGATACATGAAACATATTTAGGAAAATTAGGTATAGGACAAAACAACCAACCTTTGACATCATGAGAATGCCAACAACCTCGATGAAAACCCCTAGGTTCTTTTGACACCCCTGTGGTCCCTACGCAGGACAAGCTCCCAGCCACCACGATGTCGAGCGGCTCAGGTGAACAACTACGCCAACGTCGACCTCATCTGCAAGCTCGCGAAGTCCGAAAAGGTGGATGCCGTGTGGCCAGGACGGCGGGAAACCCTACGCCGTGTGGGAAATGGTAGGGATGTCTGATGAGGATCATGGGATGGTTGGTCGGTTGGATGGTTGGATGGTTGATTGGTTGGTTGGTCGTGTGAGACTTATTCAGTTGGTTGGTCACTTAGATGGTTCTTAGTTATTTAAGGTCATTTATCAATGGTTGGTTGGTTGGTTGGTTGGTTGGTTGGTTGGTTGGTTGGTTGGTTGGTTGGTTGGTTGGGAACTCTGGGCCGGCTACAACGCCAGGATGGGGCCACGCATCTGAGAACCCACGACTTCCTGCGAAGTTGAAGGAGATGCTTGGCATCACTGGACCGGGCCAGCGGAAACGGTGGCCATGGAGCACCCAAGGACTAAGCAAGTTTATTGGATATTAGTGGATTGAATAGATGTCAATAGTACATATACAGTTGTGTTAAATAGTCATTGTCATTGTCATGAATTGATATGTAAGAAAGATATAGAAAGATATAGAGGTTGTTGCCCTACTTGGAGTTTTATGTTGTTCAACATTGATGAGTGTAGACTCACAGTTGCCAATTTGACATATTCTAACCAGCGATGACGAGAACATAGAACTGTTCTTGATGGGATTTGTGCATGGAGTAAAATGATCAATTTCCAACTTGAAGCAGTTTCCAGATTGCTCATGTTGTGGTCTCATAGTGGTCCTATAGTCGTGAAAGATAAGACTTCGGGTCTTAGATGATCTCTCGGCGTGAGATTCCAGGATACCCTTGGAATACTTCGAGTTCCCGAGGTTTTGAGGATGGCAACGCTTGGCACCCCATCCATGCCGATGCAAACCCTCCAAGGATGGGCATTACATTCATTGGTCCAACGTCTCCGGTGATGTATCTGGGACTGCAGTGGAAGCTGGTGGGGTTGGTTCTGGGGGCCGTTGTCGTGCTGCCGCCATCAGCGTTGACTTGGGAGTGACTGTTTGTTTTAAATTTTTGGACAATCACTGGGTCCAATTTATGGGTACCACCGCAATCCCCAAACATGGAAACGTTGAACTGCCCACGAAGTTCGCTAGTTTATAGCATTTTATAGCCATTTTTCATCCAGTTTACAACCATGAACAGCCACTATCAAGGACCATCACCAACCATGACTGGTCGCCACCAACCCTTCGGCCCCCTCAACGCTCCACGGCACGGGTGCCGGGGAGGGTGGCACCCCAGGTCCGTGCTGGGCGACAAGATCGCCGCGGGCATCCTGGCGCAGACGGCGGGGGTGCCTTCCATCCCCTGGAGCGGCGACGGGCTGAAGGCGGAGCTGACCGCGGAGGGAACCATCCCAGACGAGACCTTCAAGAGCCTTGGTGGAGCGAATGGCTATGGGTCAATATTAACCATCAATATTAAGCAACTATAATAGGGAAACCAATGGTTAATGATGGGAACCAGGGGTAATGGTTAATTAATATATTCGACTCTGGTAAACTAACATGGCTGGCTAGAAGATCCACCAATTAATGATGGTTTCCCAGGGTTTCTCTCGAAGATATGGTGATTTACCAGTGCTATGTTAGTTTACCGGAGGGTAGTGGTTGATAGGGTTTGATGCGTGGTTGAACATGGGTGAACTGATGGCTTGATTAACTTAGCTGGTGGTTGGTTGACCGAAGGGGTTTGGTGTGGTGGATACCTGGGTTTGGTGGGTTTAGCTGGTGGTTCACTTACTGATTCAATGATGGTTGGTTGATCAGGTTTAGCTAGTGGTTGATGTTGATTGTTAATAGGGTTTATTGGCTGGGTTAACTATAGGGGAATGATGGGGATTTGGTTTGTTGATGCTATTTGATGGCTAGGGCAATATCGGGTAGTTGGCAGGGTTTCATGATGGTTGTAGCTCGTGGATGCTAGTGGTTGATAGGGTTAAATGATGGTGAACTACAGGGGAATGGGTTTGATGACGGTTTATTGATGCTGAACTGTAGGGGCATATAAAGCAACAAGCCTACCGAGGAGACCTTCAAGAGTCTTGGCCTTCAGCCGGCTGAAGGATAAGGTGGTCGGTCAATGAATGGTGATGTCAATTTACTGCAATGGTTAAGGACAATCAAGGACTGAATGAGGGGAATCTGCGGGGACTATTGGCTAGTTCATGGTTTACTACAGGGTGTATACTTAACAATGTATTGAGATACAACTATCTATACTGTAACTGTGATTTGATGGTGTTGGTGATGGTGGTTATAGCCAGCGATCAATCGTAGTAGATAGTGGGCAATTGATGCCTGACTAACTATAGGGGAGAAACAACTTGAAATATAGTGTACAATAGCTAGTGATGGTCCCAATGATGGCATCAATCAATGCTTGAAATAATACCTGTTTCGGCCCGGCCAGAGATTTGGAGCTGTCCTCAGCAGGTCGAAGCTGGCTAATGCTCTGAAGGGACCACTGGTTGTTGTCTACCGAGACACGTGACATGCAAACAGCCATTCAATGTATCATCAGTTGTGAACGTTAGCAGGTGGATTTGATCAGCATGATCATCAACTGGTGGATTAGATCATCATCATCATCATCATCATCATCATCATCATCATCATCATCATCATCATCATCAAGAATGATTAAGGATAGTTAAAGATGGTTGTTTGGTGGTCCACAGCCACATGCCTGGTAGAGGCCAATGCGAAACTGCGCCCAGGAAGGCGTGTTTGTTTTCGGTTTCAGATGCCGTGAAATGCGCAGAGCGCATTGGCTATCCAGTGATGCTGAAGGCATCCGAAGGCGCCGCCAGGGAGCTGATCGGGCTGGTGAAAATCAATTGCTATGGGTGTGCCTAACAAAGCCCAAGATTCCCGGATAATCTCGCAAAGATGAGAATCGGATAGAATTGGTACCTTGGTGCACATAAGTTGACAGGAACCGTTGTTACTTGACATTTCAATCATATTCAAGCATCACTTTAGGTTCTGCAACTACAAGCATTTTTGTAGTTGCTTAGTAATACGGCTATGGGTCAAACCCGGTATCCCAGCTGTTCCCATAAGTGACCAAACAAGTCTCACCCAAGTCGCTGGGAAGATCAAGACCTGTTGATGGCAGCTGCTGGTTGCGAAAGGTGGAGGTGGTAAAGGCATTCGCATGTCGAACAACAAGGAGGAGCTGGAGCAGAACTTTGTCCAAGTGCAGCCACTGGACAGACAGCACGGGCTGCGTCGCATATTCGTCGCATGTTTGTGGAGCACAGGCCTCACTCAAGCCATTGGATCATTTTTGCCTGGATTTGGGGGTGTGATTATCAAAGTAAACGCTGAATATCTTCAAGATATGGTGCTTTTCAAGTTGTTCTCCGGCACCATATCTTGCAGATATTCAGCGTTTACAGTTGGTTGAAAAGCGCCACATCTTTGATCAACCGATACGTAGCCATATCTCAATCTCCAAGTTCCGCAGTTGATCGAAGCCTTCGGTGATCGGCACGTTGGGTTACTGAGGTCAGAGGTACCTGGGTCTCCCATCTTCATGATGCAGCTTTGATCCTTGCCTTACCGCGGCCACTTGTGGTGTGAAACAACAAATGAGCTGACCACATCATGTTGAATAATTTTTGGTCGAGAATTATTTATATAAAAAAATGTGATGTACTTCCATCTCGGCAGGCTCTCCGCCTAGCGACTCGTGCAGTCGGCAAGCAGCTTGCCATTAGACCAACATATCTCAGGGGTGGCGCCTCCTCTTTCCAGCACTGTGTATTAACCTTCAGACCTACCTACCATGGCTAGGGGCAAGCTACCAGAATGTGTTGGGTCATTTTTTGCCTGTGACATGTGGTGCAAACTGTTCCCTATGCATCCAGTTGCGAGTAATTATATATAATTAATAGGTAACCAACCCCCAACAACAATGGTAGAAACAAATAGAAACCACCTGGTTACCTACTGGAATGGTAAGTGGAAGCATAGTTTTTTAAATATATTTGTTTCCATGCCCGAGTGATTCACGTTTCAATGGTTGAACGATTGTTGCAACATTTTTTTTGATGGGTCATGTGGAATCGACAAGTAGCAGCAATCATGATACACATGCAGATATTAGCTCACAATAGTGACCCATATTAGCCAACAATACTGATGCATAGGGGACTGTCATCATTATTGTTGCTAATATCAGATATATCATCCATAGTGAGCTTTGGCCATGGTAAATATTTGGATGTTCTTGATCATGCAGGGCGGTCATTGGTTGATGGTACACAGCTTCCGGGAAAGAAGCTGCCAGTCTCATGTTCAGCAAAAGCCGGGTTTTCCCCATCAGGATGAATCATCACTATCCCCGGTAGTAACCATAATGTACATTCATGGACCATCATTACATAAGTATTTGTTTAGCCGTCATTTTCCCGTTTTTGAATCATATATTTACCATAATCAGCCATTATTAAACCCCTTTAGCCATCATTTTACCATCAATTCACCACCATCTAAGCATGATTTCACCATCAATTCACCATGATTCAACCCCTCTACCAAGCATTATTAACCTCTGCTTATCGACCATGGATCTAACCTCTTAACCACTTGTTAGCCATCAATTCACCAGCATCTAACCATGGTGGTTCAATGATACTAAATAACCATTCAAACACCATCTTCAGCCTCCGTCGAACCATCAGAAATCCATCATTTTGACCATCATTGAACCACCATTCAAGCACCTCTCAAGGCACTGGAGCACGGCACATCGAAGTCCAAATCATGGGCCACTTGGAAAAATGTGCCACCGGTCCCGTTGCTGTGACCCGTTCTTGCGAGATCAGCATTGCATAGCCTTGAATGATTTATAGTTCTAAAAGGTATTTCTGGTGTACTTGTTTTGGCTCACTGCCGCGCCCTTAACAGCACAGCCGCTCGGGGACGATTATCATCGAATAGATCTTCTTACAGCTTTCTTATTCCTCGTCATCATATATGATATCTTTGTGGGTCAATACCAACTCTCCCAAACAGGCGTAGGAGTTCAAATCCCAACAGCTATATAGATTTAAGTGCTCAGGATGTGAATATCCCGGGGTAGCTGTGTACCCGCAGCTGTAATGAATGGCAGATCAGGCAGATCCAGATTCATGAACCACCACCAGTTAAACCACAGCTAAACCACAGCTCATGATCCATTATTAAAATGCCATTAAATCTGGAGGTTGGATCCAACATTTATTCTATTCTTTTTGATATAAAAAATTGAACAAACCCTACATTAGTTTGACAATACGGTCGGTCATATAGTTGGATTTGACATTCATGTGGTGTTTGGTTTGTTATAGATAAGATATTATAAGATATAGTTGGGCAAACCCTACATTGGTTTGTTAATTGGGTTTAACAATGAACAAACCCTACACGTGTAAAACCAATTTTAAAAACATATAAAAACCATGTTGGGTAAACCCTAATTGATTGGGTAAAGCCTACATTGGTAAAACCATGTAAAACCCCACATTGGTAAAACCCTACATTGGTAAAATCCTACATTACATGACTGCATTCCAACATCACCTGACGAGGCGATCAACACGGCTCCGTGGTAGCTCTCAGCGGCCGCGACTGCTCGACGCAGCGGCGCTTTCAGAAGATCTTCGAGGAAGGGCCTCCAGTGATCGTGGCTGGGACCGCGGGGCCCCAGGTGCGGCCAGGTGGGTCAGAAGCAACCAACAGATATATCAGAAAATTAACCCATTAACCATTAATGATTTTTTAAACAATTGGGTTAACTAGCTGGTTAATGGTTTGTAAAAGGGAGATTAACCAACACGACTAGGGGGTATACCAGCTATAAATGGCTACGGGTCAAGCAGTTAACCAACCAGTTTCATGGGGGTTGATAACGAACAATAATAGGGTAAACAATGGTTAATGATGGGGAACCAGGGGTACAGGGTTTTGACCCACAGCGATATGCTTAGACCAATAGTTATAGGTGATGATGACCAACAAGTGTGGGGGATATAGCAACTATATATGGTTACAGTAACTAGCCCACAACAAACTTGCCAAGAATAGATGAACATGCCAACAAAGACGAGTTGGTCATTTGGTGGATGTTGGGGGTAATTACCAGGTACCCACAGCCAGCTGTTGGTTGGTTCAGCAAACAGCATCATGATCGCCATGAGTGACTGTTCTCGCTAACTGCTGAGAGTCATTGGGTATGGTGATTTATCGTCATGAGCTAATGGTTTAGATAGACCAAGAGACCATGGTTTAATAATAGTAAGCTATCACTTGCTGATTGTTAGTGTCCAACTTGATGGTTATTGACAATTCTATGCGTCAAGTTACCGCTATAGTAGGTGACCAGCTGGTTTCTACCATTGTTGTTGGGGTTGGTTACCTACTAGAATGGTAACTGGAAGCAAAGGGATTACTAAACTGCTGAACACCAATTAATTATTGTTTATGACCTGGGTGGTTGAACAAAAACAACTGCGCTGTTGGTTCATCATCGTAGAGAATCACCAAAGACACACAGCCGCCATGTTGTGTTTGGTTTAGTGGTGCGGGTTGAGTCTCACTTTGTCACCAACCATCAACCGCATTGACGAGATAGGCCCATGTCAATGTTGTCAATGTCAGTCGAAGATGACTTTATATCGCTCAATGTCGAAAGTGTGATGTTTTTATTTGGCACATTTCAAGTGACATTCGGTGGCGCTCGTGTGTTAATCCATCTCAATGAGTCAGTCATGGCTTGGTGTCCACAGGTCACGCAGTTTGTAGGCAATTGCATCCCCTATGGCCCCCTTTGTTCCATGCATTGCCCGTGAATTATCATAATTTTACATTCCAGCAAACTAACCTGAAAGTCGAAAATCCATGAAAATCCAGTATTCATAATGGGTTTACCTATGTTTGCCTATGTTTCCCTATGTTTACCTATTAAAAGATATACTAAACACCTGTGATCCTCCCGGGCTCGTGGCATCATTTCGGGCGAGCTGATGTCAGCACCGGCACCGGCACACTCAGGTCCCAAAGGCAACGTTCCGAGAGATGGAACGAGCAGCGCAGCGGTTGACCCAGAGCATCGGCTACATTGGCGCCTTGGCCCGCAGGGTTTGATTGCTGGTTTTATAAGGGTTTCATAAAGGATCTAGCCCTCAATAGTGGTGTTACAAGGGTTTGATAAGGGTTTTATAAGGGATAGATAACCCTTAATAATGGTTAGTAATAGCAGATCATGACCAACCATCATGGTTGGCTTGACAGGTTTTGGAAGGGGCAACCCACCAGGAATGATGGTGAGAAAGGGGCAACCCACCAGGGTGAAGGTCACGCCGCGCAAAGATGGTGGTGAGATTTTTTCACATTTGGGAGTTTTTTTTAAGAAAATGAGGGTGGTTTTGTGGGAAGCTGCAGGGAAGCAGCATCCCCTGAAGAATTTGAGATTTGTGGGGCACACTTTTGTTTGCAACAGAACAATTATTTGGAAATACATGAATATGGCAGAGGGTCTTAAAACCCTGTACTCCTGGTTCCCCTATCATTAACCATTGTTTTCCCCATAGTTTTGTTGGGTATTATCCCCCGTTATTGGTTGGTTAACTGCTTGACCCAGCTCGCCATATCACACCAACACACCACGCACCAACAATTCATGATAGACCAATTCCTGTGCAGCCATGGCCTCCTTCCCTGTTGCTTGGAGTACCGCCTAAGAAGAGCAAGAACTTCCCCAGCTCACCATCCAACCATGATCCAACCATGATCCAACCAGCTTCATCATCTACCAGCTCAGCAGCATCACATCATCTTCAACCATCATCCCCCCACCATAATCCAACCCTTCAACCAACCTTTCAACCAGCCCTTCATCCAACCCTTCAACCACCCCTTTGGCTCAGGTGCCGGCACGGTGGAGTACCTCTACAACGCTGCAACCAACAAGTTCTACTTCCTGGAGCTGAACCCGCGACTGCAGGTGGAGCATCCGGTGACGGAGGCCATTACGGGTGTGCCGCTTCGGCTGCAGGTTGGGCCATGGCCGGGGAGCTGCCAGGGCAGTGCCATGGTGGCAGTGCCCTGGTTGAGTTTATAGGCTCGTACTACTAGGTACTCACTACTGGATACTCAACCATGATACCCAACGGTAATTGCAAACGACATGGCAATGACCAAGTGTCACCTATCTAGGCAATAACCAACGACAATAGCTAGTCAGCTAGTATGAAATAATTTGCAATGAATTGTTGGGCTGGGTAATGACACTGTAGTCAATACCGTACAGATGGGTGAACATCCCAACAGATCAAGAGTTCAACCCTCTTGCAGAGCTCTCAACAGTGGTTTAAGCCAAATCTCACGGACATTCAAGGTGGGACGTATGGTTGACATAACCTGTGTGCTCCCCATTGTTTGTAACAGTCGATTAAAGGGATTCTCAATAAACCCACTCCTAGATGGGTTTATCAATGCTTATCATCTAATCATAATAGTGAAATGGCTTATTGACCAACTAACCGCTTGGGGACACCACTCTCCCTGCCCTGAAAGACACCTCCAGTGACCCACCGCTTGCCCGGTATCCGAGGAACATGCCGGCAACGCAGTTGCAGGTGGCCATGGGAATTCCACTGGATCGAATGCCCCAGATCCGTACTTTCTATGGCTTGCACGAGAAGGACGGGGGTGTGGCGGTGGTGGAGCCCCTGAAGCACCATCCTTAGGGGGCCCTCAACCGGTGGATCCTAAGAATTTGGCCAGCAAAAAAGGATGAGGCTTTTAATTTGTGGATCTCGTTGGGGTGAGATAGGTTGATACATGACAACATTTGATTATACATACGTATATATATATATATATATACAGTAATATGTATACATATTTTTATGTATGGTCGATGCTGCTGAATGTCTTCAACGAGTATGATTCATGAACAAATTATGGCAGAGAAAATCAGAGAAACTCATAGTCAAGAGTGCTTCTACGTGAATCACCATCGTGTATCAAACCAATCAACGTGGGGGATTTTTTCACTGCACTGCACTGTTCATGGAAGCTGTCCTGCACCAGTAGAACGAGTCAATCAACATCAACCTGGACTTGGCAGAGCTATACAGTAACTTTGAGAAGCTACTGATTGGTAGTCGATGGTGGAGAGTGTTTTCTCTTGTCAGTCATGGTTCACAAGATCCTTTTTCCTGTGGCTGAAACCAATTTGATTAATAAAGTGGTTAAGAGGGCATGGAACGTGGATGCTGTGATGGTAAAGGGTATCGGCAATGCAGGGTGCACTGATGATCGACTACAATTGTGAGCAGATTGATCAATCAACTAGTGTGAGAATCTCCATGAAGCCAATGATGGTAGCCAACTTGACCAATTCCTGTACAAAAGTCATAATGTACTTATACAAAGAACCAATACTATGTAAGTATTCTAAGTATATACATTCATTCATGCCTTATGCATCCGGATCAGATCTCTCACGATTTGAACCCCTAGCCTAGAAGAAACCACCACAGCTGCGTTCTGTTCGACCACAGGATCGGGTTTCGCGGATTGATTTCATGACGGCAGAGTATGTCTATCCCAAGGCTGACTGGAATCACAGGAAGTTTCGGGAAGCCTGTGGCATAGTCTCATCACAAGGCCCTCGCAACCACCTGACCCAATGACTGCTGTGGGAGATTCCAGCTGTTTCATCCACCACCACCAGAAACTGCTGGTGATGTACCACTAGCGCCGTTCATGAAAATAGATTTGCACATACTATGGGGAGCCATCATGCCCAAATGATCTGCGCTGTTTTCGATTGAGGCAGCATGCTAAGCATGCCAGATGGGTTCTGTGGGATGTTCAGGGTTAAAGATCAACAAGGGCATCGAGGACTGTGGAAAACGATGGTTGCCATCCCCACTAAGCCAACTGGATTGAGAACCAAATCTTCTAGGAATGCTTGCTAGCTGAGAATATACTCACTATTGAAAAACTGAGCATACCACAAGTATGCAACAGTGAAACATGATAGTTTATACATTGTGAAGGTAAATGATATGGAAGCAATCATGAAAAGCAGGGATGTGTCAACTATACACAGGGATGTTTGGGTTTGCTGATAAGCTACAAGTCTCCCCTAAAGCCTTTGCAGCAATCAGAGGAAGGAGAACTTACTCATGGGGAGAAAGATAAGTGACTCACATGCAGAGGTGAAACTTGAAGATCAACGATGAAGAAAAAGCCAGCACTGGCAGGAAACGGGCCTCAATTTTTGTGGATGGACTATGTAGGAGGACAGCCCATGACAGCAGGGACATGAGCGCCACAACTGGGATTTTTGGTATCAGCCGGTAGTCAAGAAATGTGTAACTCCATACCAGTCATTTCAGGAGTCTTTAGAGTACGCGTCAAAGTCTTAAGACCATGCAGAAGTCAGGGATTGTCCATCAATGATGTACCCCCATAGGGGATGTTGGTGGTGCCACCATTTATGGATCACCCCATATACTCTACAATCAGCAGCATGGCATTGTAATAAAATCTTCCAGGGACTCAGCGGAAAAAAATACTCAGTATGAACCAGGTTTAATGTTAGCCGTGGTGAACCATCATTATTCACACAGACTTCATGCTGCTAACCTCGGTAGAAGCGCTGCTTTCCCTGCTGTTCATCCTGATTTCCCCTAGTGTTTGCCATGGTTTCCCCGGTGTTCGCCACGGTTCCCGTGTTCCTGGTGTTCGTATCGTGGTTTCACTGGTCCATCCTCTGCAGCCAGGTGCATTGCTTGGCTGCGCGCATCACCGCGGAGAATCCGGACGACGCCTTCAAACCCACCAGCGGCAAAATCGAGCGGATCAAGCCACTGGGGCACATCAGGTGGCAGTAACCACAGATGGGGCCCATGTGCCAAGCCATGACGGGGAACTAGCCTGGGCACCACCCAAATAATGATTACACTCTGGTAAACTAACATGGCAATAGAAAATCCACCAATTATCAATGGTTTCCCAGGGAATCTTTACAAAATATGTTGATTTTCTATTGCCATGTTAGTTTACGGAACGGTATTTTACGATTGGAAACCATTGGTTTTGGAGCTTTGCAACAGGAGCTTTGTTCAAAACCTATGGATACCTATGGTCTTTAGCTTCAATGGAACTGGAAGCAACCGCTAGTACCAAGGTCAGGCCCAACCACCGAGAGGTATAGGCGTCCCAATGGAAAGCTACAGCGCAAGCATTGAAAAAGGGGTGAACCCAGAACTGTTGGGAGCCTACCTTGTAGGATGACTCAGGGTTGTAACAAGGGTATGACTTATGGAAGGTAGAAGTATACGGCAGTGTTTTGAATCTTTAAGTCTTGTTAGCGAAGGCTGATAAAGAGTAAAAATGCGTGTTTCTCAAGCCGTAGGGGTCTCCCTAAATCATCCTTTACTAAGCATTTGTAGTAGTATTTTTTGGGTTCCCTATTTTGAGAAACCACAGTGAGTATTGATGGTTTCATGTCTTTCAAAGGAAGTGAACCCACATGCATCAAAAGTCCATTTTGTTTGGTGAACCTTGGCGTCTTAACAAAGCTAGTGAATCAACATGCCAATGTAAACCCATTCAACTGCGCACCAGCTTTAGACATTGGAAGATTTGTCGGCAGTGGCTGATTTGGCACTGTAGACAAACCCACAAACTGAGAGCAGCTGTGAAAGTCGGTTGGGAATGCCGGACCTGCCATGAGTAGTACCTTCATTGTTGACAAGTTATGGGGGTTCTCAAAATAGGCGTCCCCGAAATTATCCTTTATTGATATGTTACTAATTGTTTATAGTTCACCAAACATTTTTTGGGTACCACTATTTTGAGAAACCACCATATAGTTACATGGGACATTCGGCTGTGAATGAACCATGCTGTTGTTGATGCAAAATCACCAGCTATCACCAGCTGGCAAGACTAGTGGTCGAGCACTTGACAAATCTATGATCCAGTTAGAACATGAAGCCAACTAGTGTTGTCAACTAGATTGCATCAACCAATGATCTACGGACATCAAGACTAGTGATTAAAGCTGCCAAGAACATCCGGAATTATCAACCATTGATCATTGATCATCATCATCATCATCATCATCATCATCATCATCATCATCATCACTAACCCATCCTTGCAGTTCTCCAAACCCGAACATCATCCGCAAAAACCGCTGGTTGAGTCGCCTCCCCACCGTCGGTCGACTGAGCCGGCCTCAGGTTTCAGAGCTCTGTGGCGTGCTGGGGGTACTTCAGTGTCCCGGGGCGGCAGACTCAACGACAGCGGTGGAAGCCGCTGGTGGTGCTGGTGGACGGATGGTGAAGCACTGGTTGAGTGATGGTTGGTCATGATGAATGATGGTCAATCACGGAGATTGGATGGCTGATCAAATCATATTAAATCATGATTCATCATATTAAATCATGATTCATGATGGTCAATAAATGAAGATGGGCTTTGGAGCTTTTTTCGTGAGGGGTAGCATCGAATTCGACAAGAAGCCCGGCTCTAGTTTCTGTGGTTGGTGAAATTGGCACCCAACAATCAGAAAACTGAGAGGGCGATTTTGGATGCAGGCCAAATGAAGGATAGTCCGTTATTGTGGCAACTTGTCCCCAAATATCTTCATAGTCGCCTATGGGGCAAGACTAGCCATCAGCTTCAGGTCACTAGTCCACGTACTCTTGATGGATAAACCGGAAAACCCGTATCATCAAACATATTTAATCAACAACCATGTCTCAAAAGGATTCAACGTTCTATTAACAATGTGTTACCCCTCGTTAAGCATCATCGACCCTTATTGACCACCCCAGACTCATCATTTGCCATTTGTAAACAGTATCAATCACAATCATTAAACCTCATTATGGTATAGTATCAGCAAGTATCAGCCACCATCAATAACCATTACATACTCTGTTGTTGCTTAGTATGCCCTATAGTTCAGCATCAATCAAACTTACTTTACCACTATCAACCACAGGTTATAATTAACCATTGTCATCAACATCACCAAGAACCCTACAACATTATATTGTTACGCCCTGTACTTAACCAAGAACTATCCGAGAAACTTTGTAGTTTACCATTAATGAAGCATTAGTTGATTATCATCATCATCATCATCATCATCATCATCATCATCATCATCATCATCATCTACATCTATATTCAATCACCAACCATCCAATATTCCCTATACTTTCCCACTAGTTCCACCCATAGTTTCCCTAAAGTTTTCCACTATAGATCACCTGTTGCCCTATAAATGATCAGTTTCCTTATAGTTTCCCGATAGTTCCCCTCGAGTGTTCCCAAAAAAACAACCCATAAATCACCAACCATCCAATATTCCCTATAGTTCCCCTATAGTTTCCCACTATTTATCACCAGTTTCCCTATACTTTCCCTAGAAATCAGGCGCAGGATCATCACCAGGATCACCTCCCCAGGTCTGGACCCACGCGGCCATCCACGAGTTCGCGGATTCGCAGTTCGGTCACCTCTTCGCGCGCGGCGAAGACCGGGATGAAGCGCGGAAGACTTTGGCGCCGCGGCGGTGACGGTTGGGGGATGGACAGCCAGTTCCACCGGGGGAACTACCAAGGGGGAACTACCCCCAGGGAATGATCCTTGAAATCGAGCTTTTTTTGTGAGAAATGCCATGATTTCTTTTTGAATCGTTTTTGTTGCATCATTGAATCGCTTGCTTTTGAAATCTTTGTTTTGGATTGAAGATTTGAACTGCCGTATCTATGAGAACAATTGATTGCCATTTCAGAGAACAGCACGGTACTTGTAATTACATTGAATACTGACACAAAGGACACAACTTTTAAAGCTCTGAACTGGTCTTTATTTTGTGGCTGTGAGGCAGAGGGTTCTTGGAATATGGCAACATGCATAAATGCAGAAGATATACTATATGATGCCCATGCGCTCATGTATCACATGGATGTGTGTATAGATGTATATATAGACATACATGTTAGCACATGTATATCCCGCCACACAACATCAAGCCAGTTCATGTATCACATGCCATTTTTCTACGCCACGCTGTTTGACCCCACTCCATGCTATCATACACTATTGTACATGCATCCATAAACACATGGATGACGTGAGCAACACATATAATCATTCGAATCTACAGCTGACATGAATGATCATGATAAGCAATTTCTAACCACTAACTATCACTAGGTGCTTATATAATGGATAGGAAAAAATAATAGTGATAGACCAAGAACTAGTCATAACACATTCTCACGCTTATGCAGCAATAATGAAGATAATCTCACAGAATACACATACGTAGATATCAATTCCAATCATCAAACAGCGCATGTGCCCGTGGATCAATACCTGGTACATCAATTGTTTGCATACTATATCAACTCTGTATGGGAGATTCCCTATTTTGGTGCAATATTGTTACCGATTATCAATCATGAATCAGTATCAACCATGGCTTCTTCACCATCTACCCAAATATCTCAAGCCAATAAAAGTCATGGCTTGGTTAGTTAGTAACCAGTTACTTATCATAATGATATCATTTATCTCAAGTACCATTGGTTATAAATCATTGGTTACTAACTGTTGCTTGGTAGCAGCTGACCCTGCCACCAGCCACGGCAGTGCCTGGCTCCCTGGCACCCAGATCCTGGCCCTGCAAAACCTGGAAGTCGTGGGAGAGATCCGAAGCTTTGGCGGGTGACGAGTCGGGATGAGACCAATTGGTAGTTTCTCGAGCCATAGGGGTTAATAAACATAGGGGTTAACTACTATTAAGTGGTTAATGAACTACCTATAACTGGTTGATAAGAATATTTGGTTTACTACTACCATAGGGGTTGGTTTAATACTATAAGTGGTTAATCCAAATAAGACAAGCATGATTGGTGGTAAAACCACTTATAGTAGTAAACCATTTTGTACCCCCCCAAAAAATGTTGGTTTACTAGTTTATCACTATGGGCGGTTAATAAACTGGATGATAGTTGGGCGCAGCCCTATTCTGAGAAACCACCATTTGAGACGTGAACACCTTTGCAATTTCGATAGACCAGCGCTGCAGGCAGGGCTTACGAGCCTCACCTTGTCCTTCCAGCTCATGTAGTCGAGCCAACGGTTGAAATCAATGGCAGCCAACTGTTTAACGTTTGGATCTCGGTGGATATCATTCATGTTTGTTTTCTTTTTTTACGGCAAGTTCGTGTGATTCTTCGGCATGCTGGGTAGCAGCTGAATCCGCAAGAGAGCCAACCACATGCTGTTCAGTACCAAAAGAGCGGAACTCATGTGACAGATGACCTCATATTGGTCGTTTGTTTTGCACATTCGTTTGCTTTCCCTCGTACTAACAAAAGTATGAACCAATTGATGATTGTTTGACTATTGTTTTTTATAGGGGTGGTTCAACCACCAACCAGGTGGTCGTTTTTAGGCCGGACGAAATTGAGTGCACGCAATGTTGACCCACAGAATTAGAGCGGACAGCTGCGTTGAAGCGCGGTCCCTGACAGGTGATTTGTCCTGGATGCTCAATGAATATCCCATCATTGACCTGATCATTAGAAAATCATTGGTTTGTTGGTCATGACCATCATGATTGACCATTGATCATCATCAACTATGACAAGCTGGTTATTTGTTATGATTGACCGTGGTTGTTGGTTGTGATCAATCATGATGAACCTTCATTAGCCATGATGACCAAGGAACGCCTACGGACTACTTGGTACAGCTGTTGCAAACGGAGGTGGAGCTGATACCTGCAACGCAGCACCCAACGTGGGGTTGGTTCGCACTGCAACAAGTAGGCGATTGCCACAGACACTTTGGTGTGTTAAGTCACGTCTATGGTGAGGTCGAACCAAAATAAATTGATTGGTAAACAGAGATAGTTCCTTTGGTAGTCTAACATGGCAATGGAAAATCACATTTTTTCTTCAAGAGGAAATCCTGGGACAGCAGCTAGAAATGGTGGATTTTCATTGCCATCTTAGTTTACGGCATATATGTTTATCTTTATACATACTCATAGATCATCGTATATCCAAGTGTACCATCATTTGCGCACGCTACCCAGGAATTGAGATACTTCAAATATATAAATGGACTCTCGCAGGGCAACAGTGCGTAGACATCTCGTACCTTCTTCAAGCGATGGTTCCGACCAGGATAAGAGGTACATCAATGACATGCCCATGAGCAGCGCATCACCAAGGGATCTCAAAATGTGTTTATTTGCATAGATGTTTTAAACACTGTTGTACATATGTATATATATATATGTATATTTACATACCACATATATATGTTTATATGATATATGTTTATATATTGTATATCTCACATAAAAACATTTTCTCATTCAAGCCTCAGAATTTGTTTGTTAAAACCCTTGATGGCTGCTGGGATCGCTTCACCATCGTTAGCCCAGCTTGTGACCGGGTTCCCACAGGCATTCAAGCGCAACACCATCGATACCAACTGGCTGGACGGCCTCATTCGCGAGCGCGCGGTGCGCTTGAAGTACGAGTGCCTTGGATGGCGTTGGTTTGGTGCCTTGAAGGTTGGTGGTTGGTGCTGGGAGCTTGCGGTGGCTTGCAGCCCTCAGGTGGGAAGATGCTACTGTCAGCCTTCCAAAGAAATGTTTTTGATCAACTTTTGTTGGTGAATTGTTAAATCATCACATGATTGTGTTTGGGTTCGTTGTTGTCCAAAGAAATCGATGTTTGTTTCATGAGATATTCCAAGCTTTCCGTGGAAAGATGGAACATGATGGAACATGATGGAACATGATGGAACATGATGGAACATGATGGAACAGGAAGCAAAATCATTGAGTCCAGGCAGGACCATTCAGCCGCGATATCCAGTCAATGTTGTGTTTCAAACCAGGTGTGCCAAATTCCTGAGTTGTTATTGTCCACTATCTATATATATATATATATGTATGTATTGACCATCGTCGAAACATCATCAATCGCTACATTATGATTAGTCATCAGAAACAACGATTGACCTTTCACAAATTGAACCATCGAAAACCCACCACCATTTCCCTATATTGGCATCATGAATAGTCGTTTTTAACCATCGTTGACCACTGGTTTTAACCATCAACCACCATGACCTGCGCAAAGTTCTCCACTAGAAATCCCAGTATACTGATCGCTGTGAGGCAAAGCGATGTGGTCTTCTACGCCGCGGTGTTGCGGGCCTTCAGGGCACTGCAGGCGAGAGGGGTTCGATAGGTTGGGTGGGTTGGATCATGACAGAAACAATGCAATTGATCATGACCAAACAATGTCGATGATGATGATGATGATGATGATGATGATGATGATGATGATGATGATGATGATGATTATGATGATGATGATGATGATGACGATGATTATGATGATGATGAGGATGATGATGATGATGATGATGATGATGATGATGATGATGATGATGATGATGATGATGATGATGATAAGGATAATCACTAACCAACAAGAAAAGTTTGACAACTGCTACATGATCATGACCAACATGATTGTGATAAGGATGTTAGCCAACAATAATGGCTTGACATGGTTGAACTGACAATACTATACTGGTACTAACAATAGTCGGTTTTAAATCATGGATGGTTAAACACTACAACGGTTAAACAATACTGATCCAGTTTTTTTGTTTTCAACAATATGTGGAATGGTTGGTTGATTGACTGATGCATTTCAGAGGGGTTGAAACCACCAACCAGAGATGAATGATGACCGAATTATGATAGTGACGATGAGTCATTTCTATTTATGAATAATTGAAGGTATTTATACAATAAGTCAATCAATGCATGGTAGTGACCAAATAGCAAGCTATTACTTGTTTCATCCCCTAATCCCAAGATTTCAGCGCAGGACTCAGCGGTTACGGCTACGGCTCCAAACTCAATGACCCTATAGAAAGTGGGTAGCCAACCAGTCATGAATCTAGGGTCATTTTGCATGGCATGGCGAACAGCGGTATAAACGCTTGATAAAAAGACATGGTCTCCGCTGACATATGCGTCAAGTGGTGTTTCCAGGCCGTGGCTAAGAGTCACCTTTGTTGCTGTGTGATAAACTAGTTGATTGTTTTAAAGATGTTGAATGATGGTTTTAATCGTTGATGATAGGGGATAGTAACCAATGATGGTGGAGTAACCAAAAAAGGTGGTTGAACAACTGCTGTAATTATTTGGCGGCTTTAAACATGTGGCATTTCTTCGATTTGGTAAGGGATTATAATTTGATTGATTTTTTGGATAGGGGTTGAACAGGCACCACAATTTGCGTGTTTTCTCCCATGATTTCTCTTAACAGTCAACCAGCTTAGCTGGGCTTGTCCATAAATGGATAGCCATGAATTTGGATGGTGAGTAGGTACCACTACGCATGGAACCAGCTAATGTCGTTGAGCTAGCATTGTTTCCCAGGCCAAAGACGAGGAGCTTCTGCGGTCCATTGAAATGCGCCGTTTGGGACTACTCCACCAGGACGGGTACGTGCTGGTGGTGTTGGCTCCGTGCTGTGGTTGTTTGTTTGTTATTGTTTGCTTGCTTGCTTGCTTTGCTTTGCTTTGCTTGTTTGTTTGTTTCTTTGTTTGTTTTGTTTTTGTTTTGTTGTTCGTGATTGGTGTTCGTTGATTGCTGGTGATTGTCGGGACTTGTTCATGCTTGGTGTTGTTGTCGTTGCTTGTTGTTGGTGTTTTGCTGGTGCTGTACCTTGAAAAGACAAGTGAACAACGATGGATTGATCCCATTTGAACCAGTTGTTGTCATACTGTTGATGGAGGAAATCCTGCACCAGCTGGTTGGTTGTTTATCCCATGATTTATAGGGTTTAATCATCCCAGTTGGTGCAGGATTTCCTCCATCAACAGTGGTAGGTTGGATAACTAGTTGGTTGTGGCATGGTTGGATGATTGACTGATACTTTCGGACTGGCCACAACCACCAACCACATAGATGTACCTTTACGGCTCATCGATATCCTTAACAATCCTGACAATTGAAATACGTTCGGCCATCAGGAGTGCAGTTGCCTCAAATTATGTATGTGACTGTATGTGGATCAACAGCAACAAACCGTCAACGGAAGAGCAAAAACAAATTGTCAGTATCCTAGATGAGTTTGCTGATAGTTTGGCTTGCCAACTTTTTTGGCTGGTGTCCCAACTTCAGCTTGGTGGTCATGAATGGACATGTCTTTCGCTTTTGAGCAAATCATATCTCTACTGGCTTTGTTGAGGCTAGTGTCTGGACTTCTGGGGAGCGCCACATGGAGGATCATCTGTCCGCTTTGCTAAATGGTTTGCATCCACAACTACATTATATCATGATTATGTTTCCACATGTCAATTGTTTGGGTTCGATCCTATGATTAGCTCACCATCAACGATGGTCAACAGCCACTTGCCAGCCCTGGGTGGCACTCATACCGGTGGTGCGCACCAGCGCCATAGGTTCAGGGCTCTTGTGCTACGGATGTGGAAATCACCTTTGAAGCTTGGCGACAGTGCCATGGTGGGATGTCACACCGCTATGGGGCAATATGAACCATGGATTTGATACGGTGACAGGATCCATGGTCAATATGAAGGAAATAACTTAATTCAGGGTAACCAAATTGATCCAAAAATTACAATAACCGACTAATGAAAGGAAAAACAAATAGTGAATGATGGGGGAACCAGGGTACAGGGTTTTGACCCATAGCCACGTTCCAATACATGGCGAGTCGGACAGGATGTGCAGCTCCCCCTTTTTCTAAGAACGCGACAGTTCTGAACTCCTAATGACTGGTCAGCCAACCACAATGCTACATTCATTCCGGTGCTGGTGGTTTCTCAACGGTTTCTGTACTTTTTCCCATGATCACTCTTGGATGAGGGTTATTCATGGACAACTCCAGTAGCATTTTTTATCATCTCGGGGTCGTATCCATTGCCTTTGAGCCGCAGCTAAAACCGGTAGCAAACTTGTCACTGCTGGATGGTGTTGTGAATGGTGGGTTGATGGAATAGGATTAGTCAAACATTGCCATCAGTTTTAGGGAAACGACTTGAATTTTCAGTTGACATTCATAATTTGGTTTCGCAAAATAAAAAATAAGCACAGATCATCCAATATGTGTATTAATGTTTTATAGTAGTAAACCAACCGTTTGTGGGGATCCCCTATGGCTTGTAAGTGTTGATTACTACATGATCAGAAACATTGACGGAGCAGGTCAATGATGCTCAATGTGGCTGTGGGTCGATACCCTGGTACCCCAAATGACCAGTGACTAATCCAAGTATACGGATGTTCACCTACCCACTTGTTGGTTGGTTGACATTGATTCACAGCACATAAGTTTGGTTAATCTTGCTGGTCATGATCACCAATTATCAAGCATTCATCTATATGTGGCCATATATTGATGGTGGAATATGATGGAATCCCTGCAAAACTGAGGAAGGTCTGAAGTATCCTTTCCACGTTTCCCGTGTGGCCGACGATGCTTTGGTCTTCAAGATCTGCAACACGGTGATTCCTGCGCAGGCTCCGGGGAGGTTGTTGAAAGGTTTTTGTTTCCATGGCCACCCATTGTGAAAGATGAAGGGATGCAAAATATCAACAGATTCGGAGTATTTGCTGGTGATTTTGCTGGTTGATTCATGTGGATTCACAGGTTTGTCCGGTTGATGGGTTAAACGCCTGAAAGCTGGAGAATCAGGTTTTTGCAGCGAAGCAATCGCAAACGACAACTGTGTATGATCGGGACCGAACCATGACCACCTACGATTAACTTTACTTGCGACTACCAGATATTGATCATGTCATTGATTCATCCTGACAAGAAATGCAGGTCACATACTCAGCAGGTGCAATTGCCTGCCCCTGCCCTCAGAGGTTCGGGAACAGCCAGATGGATCGCTTTTGGTGTCCGTGGTGCCGTGGCAGCAGGTTATGCTGGTTTGGCTGGTTTGTTGGCCCAAAGAACATGTAAATGTATACCATGAAGTGTCTGGAAGCCTCAACACGGCAAGAATTGATGGATTATTATATTCAAGTGATAGCTGATTATTAGCTTTTTGCAACTATGTCATGATGATATGGACTCCTGGAATTGATATCTGGACAATGTCAGGGATTGTCACCAACCCAAGAGAGATGTTGGATTCTTGTTGCACAGGCCAAGATGCCGAATGATGTCTTTGAAGAATCAGCTATTTGTTGGTTGCTTTGTTGGGACAGGTACCGGAATCAGATTTCACGTCAGCTCTATCCATGATCAAATATTTGAGTTCAATGTGGGTGAAAAATGATTACAATGATTTCAAGTGCTTTCTGTCCGCTGTTCCCAAAATCCGCCAGTAACTAGTGATACGTGCTGAATGATGAAGTGTTGGTTGCGAATTGTCAATTTCGGATTAACAGGACCACAATGAAGGATATCCATTGATTGGCTGCATAATGCCAAGACTATTTTTGACGATCCCCCATGCCAATCAATTTGTTGAAGAACAATGGCCATTCTTCGCCACTATTGAACACCATTGCCAGTGATTAGCTCTCAACCCCCATGAGCCATGATGAACAACCAACATTGCTCATGACCAACCACCAACCATGATTGAGCACTCATATTGCCCATGATTAACTACCATGAATCACCACTAATTGACCACACCAACCACCATGACCATGAATCATGATTAAATCCGGATGAATCACCATGAATCACCATCAATCATCCATGAGCCATGATCAACCATGATGATCCACCATTCACCACCATTCACCACCATTCACCACCATTCACCACCATTCACCACCATTCACCATCCATCAGCCAGGATGAACCACCATGAGCCATCCATGAAGCACCACCCTTGGCCGCCTAGGACGGCATCGTGCGCAAGATCAGCGGCACAGAGGAAGCCTTAGGACTTCGCTTGCGGCTGCAGGGCGTGGGCACGGCTCCTCGGCCAAGGGGGGGCCCCGGCAGGTGGGGCCAAGAGGTGCCGTCTGAAAAAGAAAACCAAAGGTGCAAAACTTTGTGGTAGTTTGTCGTATCTCATGGGATTTTCGATAGTGCTTTTATAAATATTTTTGATCATGTGTGTGTGTGTGTGTGTTTATTTTTCTTGACCCTTTTTGATGATGTTTCTCATGTAAATGACATTTTCTAAGGCTTTTTTGGCAAGTTTGCTGATTTGTCGATGACCAGTCACTTTCCCAGCCTCCAACGCGGCAGAATTTGAGGTCTTGCTACCCACGATCTTCGACGCTTCCGAGTTGCGAAGCGATTTCAATGGCAAGGTCATGCGATCCTCGGTAGCTCGTGCGATTCACGAGCCACTGGGAGGTGGTGATCAAACTAGACTCTAGACATCTCTAGACCTAGTGGCATCATCGATTATGGTTTGAGCTTTTTGTTGACCTTGCTGCACGTGGCTGTGGATGGTAGGATGGAGTAGGATGATTGTCACAAGGCACTGCGACTTTCAGGACCCGGGTAGACCCATGTGGAGACTGACCAGACTGGTTCTTGGTCCAAAAAATCACGTGAGTATGTCCATACACTAGTGTCCAAAATCTGCATTTGCACTGGATGAGCAGTCCTGTAGGAGAATCGTATGTAGGAGTCTTGAATGTGAATAAATGATCTAAATGAATGCATCATCTTGAATTCATGCAGCAAGAAGCTTCGTATGTTCCAACAAGACAGACAGCAACAACCGGACCAACCACGCAGCAGTTCTAAGGATATTTGGTACCAGAAGGCTCGGATCCGACGGGTAGCCGACTGCCCGACATTTTGCCATGAACAAAGAACTGGTTCGATGGGAATGGCGGGTTGGAACCAATGGTTCCCGAGTAGAATGGTTAGTAAGTAATGGGTTCGCAAGTATAGTGATTTGCAATGAAATACGGGAACATACTTGGAAAGCCTATACTGCTACATCCATATTCCCAAACCACCTATGTTTGATGGTATATATCACCAGCTGCAAAAGCAGGGGTGGTGCAACCTCGCATGTTGATCTACCCTTGAGGTGTGTTATAATCCATGGCAGCAAGAAACTGCCCACCACACAGCGTGGGATAGGTCCGTGTGTTTCCCATGGTGAGCCTGTGTGCTACCATCAGGCCATTCGCTTGTTTGTTTCTTCCCCGCCAGCGAGATCATTGTAAACGTTTGAATGAGTGACAAAAAATAAGGTTTGTGGAGAAAGTGTTGACATCTCATTGAAGGACACAACCATCACCAACCACCATATTAACCACCATCTTTTTCCATCCTAGACCATCTTATTTACCATGGTGGTTAAAGATCCTAACAACGACTCTACACAACTTGGGACGTTCACCGGTGACAGCCGGCTGAGGGCTGCCGGCTGTACAGGTGGTACCGTGAAGAAGGACGAAGCCTATGTTGAGTTGGAGGCCATGAAGATGATCATGCCACTGAAGGCTGGCCCGGGTCGTGGCAGTGCTGCCCATGGGGATGGGATGTAGAACCAGCACGCACCAGCATGCCTTGATGTGATTTTGTCAAGGAATCTTGCTGGCTCACTTCCAAGATTTTCAGGTGCCACGAGTCGCGTGTAGCAGAGGCTGGCTCAGCATTTTGATCATCGATGGGTCATGCCCCACCACTTCGACCTAAAGGGAGTTTCAGCTACAACACGGGTGGAGTGCATTTCATGTTCATTGCATATGACATTTGGTGGCAAGGCAGGTACCCTCAAATTATCAGATAGTCGATCTAGGGGGTTCTCAAAATCGGGCTCCCCAAAAAATGGTTGGTTTATATTAATTACTATAAATGGCTGATCAAGGATGACTGAGGGGTACCCCCATTTTGCGAAATACCAATGTAAAAGCAAGCAAATCTATCATTGCAACCAACAATCAGATAATCATACAGTCGGTTGATGTCGGTTGTAGAATCAGGATGCAACCAATCTATCGAGCTATTGGATATTAATAATGCCATTTTGCCCGGTAAAATGTCAACTATCAACTAAGAAAATCCATGACATCTTCCTACTATGGGATTTCCTCAACCCCAGCACCTAGTCCCTGTCCCATGGATCCACCCTCCCATGCCGTGGAAAATCGAACCCCGGGCCTCACTGCTGCTCCCAGGCCCGTGCCACTGGAAAGCTGAAGCAGCTGAAAGGTGCCAACAGCATCGTCCAAGCAGGCGAACTGCTGGGCACTTTGCAGCTGGAGGTGCCCAGGGGCAGCAGCTGGGGGCAGCTGGGGGCAGCACTGGTAGGGCCATGGGGCACCTAGGGGTGGCAGGGGTGGTGAAGTTTGACCAACGTTGTGGTGGTTGATCATTGGTTTGATTAGGATTTCATGATGGTTAGTGATGCTTGGTCATTTGGGATTCTGGTCATTTTGGTGTGATTCGGAACAGGGAATAGCATGGTCGTGATTGAACACAGATCAAAACAAGAAGTGACCAATGTGTGAAAACCAATTCATTGGGAGTTGTAATTCCCTCTCAGAATTCCCTGCCATAATTCCGAATGAGTCAAAGGACATAGCTATATCTTAAACAATTGATCAACATGAGCTGAAGCTGTAGTGACAGGGAATTGTGGGAAATGTATGGAAAACACTGATCAGTCGAGGTTGCTTGGCTAGCAATGACCAAGCTGGTACCATTTACCAGGCAAAGACTGGCTCATAAAGGTTAATGATGAAAGTTGACCATGATGGAAACTAGGCGGCTCAATTCTGATTATTTGCCACTACGAACATCATAAAATGGGAGCTAGGCTGCTGAATCAAGATGATTCACCATAAGTTGTCATTACTAATCATTAACATCCGTTCACCATCAAAAACGATTATTCATCAGGATTCGAAGAGTGGTGCCTGGAAATAAGCAAGCAAACTTGTCAACCATGTTGCTCCACAACTCGGCCCCACATTTGAAGCTAGGTGAGCCATGATGATCAGTGCTTCAGTGGGCACTTTTACGTGGGTCCATAAATGAAGGTACTCCCGACCATCCCCGAACAGTTTTTAGCGGTAGGGAACCCAAGATTTTGAGGGTTCATTTTTTGGACAATCCCATGTGCTGTGTTGCAATATAGTTGCTGATAAGTTGCAAATCCCTATGATCACAGTGAAAGGTGATGGATGTATCCGCCTTTTGTTTGTGGGTTGCTAGTTATTACTGATTGT
This sequence comes from Symbiodinium kawagutii, assembly GCA_009767595.1. Lineage (NCBI taxonomy): Eukaryota > Dinophyceae > Suessiales > Symbiodiniaceae > Symbiodinium > Symbiodinium kawagutii. The sequence goes on along the minus strand of VSDK01014425.1, from coordinate 159,500 downwards.
AGATTCCTCAACAACCATCGACAACTGTATCTCCAGAAAAGAGAATCATGCTTGGTGTGTCATTTATCACGATTTACCCTGATTAACCATTCACGAGGCCTGATCAACTGTTCCTGAGCAACCCTGATCAAGCATCATTAAGCTTGTCCCTCGTTTAACTTGATGTGCTCGTTTTTGCCTGTACATCCCTAGATTATTATACCCTTAGTCAAATTCATTCACCAACCATCACCGCCACGAGGATCCCAGCAGCGTTCAGCAGCTCATCATGTTCAAGGGAGACTTTGTGCTCCCTGCCAACAAGGCGATGCTGAGAGCCAGGATGATATGTTGTCAACCATTAGCCAGTAATTAGTTATATATCTAGTCTTTTTATAGGGAATCCATGAAAATTTCTATGGTTTTCACCATGGTCATGACTGGTTCAATATGTGGGATAGTGAACAACAGCTAATGGTTGGAGGCGGGTTCTTCCCTGGTTGAGTGGTTGACTGTTGTTCTCCAAGCTGGCTAGTGGCGATAAATGATTAGCTGAACAATGGTCACATAACCTGGTCAACTGACCATACATGACCTGATTAAGAAACCATTTGGCTCACTAACCATCATGGTTAGCCAATAACTTCTGGTTTGTGGCAACATCCACCATTGTTCCCGAACTTGTGGATTCAAAGTGTGCAGAGCAGTTCAATCATGGAGAGCCACTAAACGGTTAACCATATTATAGTGGTTAATCATAGGCTTAAACAAGACTGGGTAATTGAATGCCAAATGATGAACACTAGGAAAGAACAACTATATGAATGATGCTTTACTTCCCAACCAGCCACCCGGCCAACCGGCCAACCAGCCAACCAGCCACCCTGCCAACCAACAAACCGACCCTAACCTCATCCCCCCACCGATTCCTCCTGCTATAGGCCGCCTCGGCGTCCCTGGCTTTCAGTGCTCAGAAGAAAGCCATGCTGGCGTTGGAAGGTTTTGAGGCGACGGGGTTCATCTACCTTCAGGGGTCCATGCAGATCCATGGTGATATCCCACTAGAATACCTCCCCCCATATCCAGCACATTCAGCACATCGGTGTGTTGAGTAGCAGCTGTAGGTTGCAGAAGATTTTGTTTTTTTTTTCCATCGGTTTTGAACAATGGATGTGTTGTTTTTGCGTGGATGTTGGTTGCGCTAACATACAAATGTGTATATATGTAGTAAACGTTTTAATATATACAATATTGTGCAATCAGATAAGCATATGCTTAGAACAGATGACCCATTGCATCGGATATCATTCATTCCCACGTTTTTTGGGCCCCTGCGCCCTGGAGGTTCTTGCAAGCCCTCAAGAATTGGCACAGGAAATCTTTAAGAAGGACACGGTTCGCTAGGGAGTGGAGGAGGAAGGCTGGGAGAAGGTAAGGATTGGTTCGAGCGTTGCCAAGGTCAACGTTGAACCACCTGCGCCGTGTGCCTGTACATGATCCAATTCCAAGGCATGGAACGAGAGACGCGAAGTGTGTAGCATGAGGAGTTTGTTAAGAACTTTCAGGAATACATGCTATAGCCCATACACGCTACCGGAAAATGACAGGTTTCCAGCTGGTTGTCTCTGTATTTAGCGCTGGATTTCGGCAGGATAGCGACCTCAGTGACCAAGAGAACTTGGCAGAACAGCTGCAAGCTGCGACACAACTCATCGAGTGCTACTTACAGGTGCCTTCTTTTCTGGGACTGGTTGCCTGCTTCAGCCTTGGTGGGCCTAGGGATTGCCTGGGGAAGGTGCTAGTAAGGTTCAGACCCAGATTATAATGGTTGGAGTTGGCTGGCCTGGTGTCTCTCAATCTCTTTCTCCCCATCTCTTTAATTGATTCTTCTCTCTATTTGATCTCTCCTCTATTTCTCTCTCTCTCTATCTTCTATGTATATATATATATATAGTATCGTAACTATACGTTTCATCCAACATGCACGAGAAAACCCCGTGTTCCATCAAGTCCACCATCAAGCCTAACCATCAACCAACCACCATTTCCTCAACCAACCACCATTACCATCATATCACCATCATATCACCATCATATCACCACCATTTCACCACCATTTCACCACCACTTCACCACCTCCCCAGCCCTCCCAAGCACCATGGCTCCCACCGCCGCAGGTGGAACGCAGCTTCGCTCCCGCGCTGGGCGCCGGCGAGGACTCGGCCGTGGCGCAGGTCCTGGAGCAAGGCGACGCGCCCGCGGCGCAGCTGAGGACCCTGCGGGCGCATGGACGGCTGAAGTGACGCGGCGCTGGTGGCGATTTTGGAGGGTGAAGATGGGTTGACCATGGACGGTTGATGGTGGATTGGTTGGTGGATTGGTTGGTGGATAGGTTGGTGGTGATAAATCTTGAGCAGCTCTTGGTGGTTGATGGTGGAGGTGGGTCAGGAGGTCGTAGTTGTTGGAGGTGGATCTCATGGGATGGGATTTTGGATGAAGATTGGTTGATGGTGTGGTTGATGCTGGATTTTTGATGGTTTGGCAGTTTTGTGGCGGTGCCCTTGTGATTCATGTATAAATGCATGTGTTAGTTGAATATATGGGACATAAAAAAACCCAGCGGTGCCTTGCGCGAGTCGGTTGGCTCAACGTAGTGACGTTCTGGTTGCCATGGTCAGTTTAGTTGCTGGGTGGGTGGGTTAGTTGGTTTCTTGGTTGTGTTAGCGTACACTGCTACACTGCACACCCATGTTCCTTGCTGCTGCCCCTTGCTGCCGCCCCTTGCTGCTGCTATTGCTTTTCGCTGGTCCTTGCTGCTGCTGCCCCTTGCTGCTGCCCCTTGCTGCCGCCCCTTGCTCTCTATTTTCATGAGTTACCAAGTGTTTCAGTGGTGTGCCATTGGGGAAAGCATTTCTAACCCGAATATTTTCCAATCCCGGAAATGACAAAACGCAAGCTGGCGATGTGATTTTGGTTGTGTGCCTTGCTCATGACCTGCGCATTGGTTTTGGCAGTGTGCCATTGGGATTTGATGTTCGAACGGCCAGTGTTTGATTGTATGTGCCCATCAGCATGTATTTTTAGTAATGAGATCTTTGCCGTGGCGGTGCCAGTAGGAATTGGCCTGTTGGCATGACTTTGGCGTGACTTTTGGAAATGGCAGTGCCAGTAGGAATTACCTTGTTGGCATGACTTTGGCGTGACTTTGTCGGGCGTGTGTAAGTGGTGGATTTACTTGGCGATTCATTGACTTGGCAGTTGTTTACTTGGCAAGTGATGGTGGTGATCAATGGTTTGCGGTTTTGATGATCGTCAGTTGATTGTAAGGCATGGTGATTGGGATGGGCTGATAGTGAAGTGGGATGGGTTGGACATGAACAACTAGTGGTGGTTACTGATCAATTGGTGCTTAACAATAGGCTGATATAGATTATCACTAACAATAGCCAGCCATGGGTTCATGACTTATGTAGGCATGCCATGTGCAGCGATAGGACTTGGATTCATGGTTTTGTTGTGACGATAGTTGGGAATGAAAGTGGTCCCGTAAAACAAAGGAGATATACCTGGCCAGCAGGAAAGCAAACTATGAGTGATGCCCAAAGGCGTACAATCGCCTTCAGTTGGTTGACTCCTAGCAATCGCTTATGACTGCACCAGAGGGTGCCTGTTGGCACAAAAGAGTGCTGGACAGCATTTTTCCGTTGCTGGGGGATGTTAGGAAGGTGATAGGTATTACTACGGACGGATACTTAACAAGTCTGCCTCGGGGTCGTGGAGTGCCGCTCTAGCTGGCATTGGTATGCTCGGCAGTTCCCACAGGCACAGGTCCGCAGGTCTTAGCACGTCCAGCCCAAATGCCGGAGGGTGTCATCCACCCCGAGTCTGGACGGTGTAATACCACCATCATAATATCTCGTGAGAGTCATCCCCCGTTACCCACTTGCTATTGACAATGAGCATTGGTGTAAATGTATAGATGTCGAACATGACGGAGATGGGTAGACATCCCAAGAGATAGACTCCACCACCTTCACCTGTGTGTGGGTGTGCAGTTTTGACTTGCAGCCACGTTCCATATCATTACTTGAGATCCACCCGTTCATGACCCTGCCATACAATTACTATTTGATGGCTAAATCCTTAGCAAGTAATGCCGAACCTTTGGGGTGGTACCAGCATAATGATTGATATAAATTGATAAGTTGCCACTATCATTATTTGCTTGTACAATCACCATGAACAAAAAGCATGGATCGCCAGAAAAAATCATCAGCTGTCAATATATTATAATTGTTGTCATCTACCATGATCTACCATCAAATCACCAGCTGTTCAACATGTCTCCGCCATATCTTTCCCGCGGATATCAGCAGTGCCCCGAATGATGGGCAGTGGCAGACTTAGGTTCCGCAGCGATTTGCTGGCCGCAGTACTGGAACAAGTGTCGCGCGCTTGCAGATTTCAGGGGCCCAAGCTGCCTCAATGATGTCAAGACCTGCAGAGTGGTACCCACTAGTTAGTTGATTTAGGTTATGACTAGGGTAACTGACATTTGTGGTAGATACATTGTAGATACAACCATACTTAGATGGGTTATCAACCAACTTACAACTAGGGCTACCACTCTGTATAACTCTGTGGCGCAAAGCCCAAGGATTGTTCATCAGTGACTTGAGATGGGCAGGGAGCCGGGCTTTACAAAAGACAAAGATGTGTGGGCGAGTCCCCTTGGGTGTGAAGAATTGGCGAATCTTTCTGAGATTTGGCTGTTTCTCAGAATAGGGGTCCCCCCAAATCATCCTATCATTATAACCGTAATAAACCAAGCATTTTGGGGTCCCTCTATGACAACTAGCTACCAACCAGTTGGTAATGCTTAGCAGCTCACATTGTTTGGTTGTTGCTTTCAAATTTCAAAGATGTTTCGTTTCCTAAATGTCTTACCAAATGGTTGGTTTAGCTTTAACCATGCCGGAAAAAACGGTTTCACCCATATATTAGAGATGTTATGCATGCCAGATGGTTGGTTGGTTTGGTTGCCTTGCGCACGTTGCCAGGGTTCAACCACCAACCTCCTCAGTGGCTGTGGCTTAGGAAGTCCCTGCCGGTGCATGACCGGAAAGAGGTGGATCTGCCGAGCACAGAAGGCGGCTTCCTGAACCGCGAGGCGGCTACAACCAGGGTGGAACCGGCTTGGGGTGGGCCAGGAGGCGTTCGGGGGTGAAGTTGGCCCCTGAAACGCGGAGAACATGCCTTGGGCAGTGGTAGTACAGGCCATGCTTGTTGGTGGTATCCATTTTGATGTGTAGATATCACTGGGATTGAAATGTTTGCGCAGCAAAGCGCCACCGAGGGAAAGGTTGGTTGGGACTGTGCTGATGTGGAGCATACCCAGCAACTGGTTGCTTAGATATCCAATGGCCATGATTATCATCATGCATCACATGGTATCACATGTAAATCTCAAGGCTGACCGAGCTCATTAGTGCAATTATTTGGCTTTGTCAGTTGCATGGTTTGCAACATGGATAGCTACACTGCCCAGGTTTCGTTGTCTCATTTGCCTAGGTGTCTCAGAAAGCGCTTCGCCTACTTCGAGAGCAAGGACTGGCTGGGGTCCTGTCAGATGGGATCAATCTGATGGGTCACAGGTCCTGCTTTTGATCGCGGACCCAGTTCTTTTGTCCATGATGTTATAGGTGTTCATCATTGTTTTTTGCAATCATTCATGCTTCATGACAAGGGTCGATCCTGGTGAACGCAAGCCCATGATGCTGAATAATGTCTTTAAGTTTCTTAAATCATGAGTGAATGGCACAACCATGGTTATCGGCTGCTGGGGATACTTCCTGCTGTCCCTTCGCCGTGGGATTGGTGGCTTTGGTTAGATGCCACCAGCTGGACCGGGCTGATGCATCCTGCAAGGACATTGGAAGCGCCTAGGCGAGTTATTGGCCGAGCTCTCTGAGATGCCCAACAACGTTGTTGGCTACTCACCGGTCTTTGGGCTGCAACGGGGCGGTTTTGTGAGGCGAAGTGTCATGATGAGTTGGTCTCCCTGGGTGTTCGCAGTTTTCGCTTGGGAAAGTCCTGCAATTGATGAGCTGAAAAGCGAAAAGGTGGTTGGCACATGTCTTTCATGGCACCACATACTTTGGCAACCGTAATCGCTGCACCTGCGTCATGCTGTAGGAGAAACATGTTCTTACTCCATGATGACGTTTGGCTTGGGAATGCTCATGTGCATAGCCAGTATAAACCACGATTGCTGACCCATCTTATTTGTGAGGACATGAATGTTTTGCCATTTCATCCGGAAGGGCGAGCACAATGCTCACCAGTGATCTGCACAACCAAGGTCCTCCTACCGGCGGCTTGGCAAGAAATTGGATATCACGTCTTGAGTCAGCCAAGGTTTGATCCCAGAAATGATCAATGGTTTCCAGTCTGGCTGATGGGTGGGAGGGAGCTGCTTTAAGCCAGGAGTATCCCAAGGTTGGCCCGTTAAAAGGGGAGTGGGGACAGGAGCTTCTAAGGGTCACCAAAGGGTAGCAGTAGACTTTCCCATTGACTAACCTGGTCCTTGGGGACCCCAATAGAACAACGAGGATTCATCAAAAAAAATCACCAGGGGACCGCAGCATTGATGCCTTGCATTTGGGGCTTCCCCAGGCGCGTTACCTGAGCGCAGAAAAGGGAGAAGCAACCGATGGGTTCAAATGGTAGTCCATCGGTTGACGTGGGAACCCATCATGGTTGATGAATGACGTTAAGGGTTCGATTTATACCAGTAGCTGGTTCGTCAAGGGTTTGTCCAATGACGTGGGTCCATCACTGTTTGGAGCGGTCGATTCCCCATCATGTCACCAATTGAAATCTACTCGCATGTGCCAACCATCATATATTGAGCATAAACAGGTAATAACATGTAATAAACATCATATACATGATACAAACCAGCTACTGGTATAAACCAGGACAAGCGCCGTCATACAGTCAAAAAGCTAGAGCGCAGCTATAAACCATCATACATACACCAAAGCTATAAAGCGCCATCATATACATGATGTAGCCATCATATATACATGATATAAACCAGCTATAAACAACGTCAAGCTATAGCCATCATACACTGACCACCGTTAACCATCCTGCACCAGCTGCTGGTCCCTAGGCCCGTTCGCTGTGTCAGAGCCTGGACCGTCAACCGTGGGAGACGCGCCGAAACGCACTCCGCAACGCCCTGAAGGTGGGAGCAGGGAGCAGGGGTAGGTGAGATGGGTGTTGATGCGCAACAAACAAAGAAACTAACTACAACTACTGGTAGTAACTAACCAATTAACGAACTAACGAACTAACTGACTAGCTAACTAACCAGCTAACTAACTGACTAACCAACTAAGAAGTACTTAACAAACAGACTCGCACACAAAAAACCAACACGCAAGCAAACTGAAGAACCACGGGCAATATGATACAGCCATTCTCACATGAGAAAGCACACATACTTCAGACATCAACAAAGGGGGAGAGAGTTCATCATTTGCGCATGAAATTTGTACATCTAATTTGGGGTGAACAAACTCATGATGCCCTTCCCTCAATGACAAGCGTAGCCGTCCATGACGACTAGCGCATGGGGTACCGAGCACCACCAAGTCACGGCAAGGCGCTGTGGTTTCGGCTACTGTACTTGGGGGGTGACGAAGGATCCACCCACGACTTGTTTGATGGTCAAGCCCGGAAGGCGGCGTCCCAGCAGGTTAGACGTTGGGTTATAACCTTTTATAAGGAGATAACTGGTAGCTCAGGGGTTATAAGTAGCAGTGATAAGACTCTAACTTAGTAGATAATGAGTAGTTATAAGCCCTCAGCTACCAGCAGTTCTTGGGCTACAGCTTCATGTACTTGGTCAATCACTACGTACCCCCGATAGAGCTAAATTAGTTCCAGACCGTTGGGATTCAACCACTGGTCCACCAACTGGTTGCATGTCTATGAATCATCGCTTTCTCACAGCATAAACCATTGCGAAGCAGTTGCCCTTACCGACTGTGAGGATCGATTACTGTTTGGTGGTTTCAACCTGTTTTCCCTAGCAACTACAGTACTAACAAATGGTTGGTTAACTCATATTTTTCATAGGGGTGATTCAAAAGAACTGATGCTTGCCATCAGGAAGGAGTTCCCCAACCCAGACCAGATGCCAGATGGGATTCGAGAAGTTGTCATGAAGACCAGTGCAGCTGTCGGTCGACAGCTGACTTCCGACATGCACAGAGCTGCAGCAGCTCTTGGCAAGGCCCGCAAGGCTTTACACCAAGTGCAGGAATCCCAGAGAGCACATCGAACAAGATGGCTTCAGCACATCGCAGAATCAATCGACTCATGGAGTGCACAGCTGGCCGCCTTTCAGCAGCAGCAAGCTCAGTATGGCGAGCAATGTGCTCAAGCGCGCAAGGACATCGAGGCAGCGCGCTCAAGCATTCAGAAGCTGAATCAACAAGCCTCTGGGGCTTTGGATGTGCCGACAGAAGTTACCGAACTTTTGGATGCAGTGGAAGCCAGAGATGTTCAAGATCCAGGGGATACTCAGCTCCGTGCCAAGATGCAGGAAGTGCTTCAAGCTTGCTTGCACTCCACCGTGGAGGTCACAGTGCCACCACCCGCAGATGGCATGGACGATGGCACTACCAAGGAGCCGGTCAACAAGAGGGCAACACGCAAAAGATCCGTGTCGCCAGACCACGTCGAACTGGTACCAGCTCCTCTCGAAGCACAAGCAAGTGGCTCGTGATCCTTGGTAGCGGAAGTGAATGTCTTCGGAATTGCTTTCGTGAGCCATTTGAGCATGCCAAGCAAGTCAGGTTTGCCGCTGATGCCTATGAGGTAGATGATTTCTCACCTTGTGCAGCATGCGTCGTGCCGACTGGGTTTGGTTCTCCCCTTTTTCACTCAATTTCGTTACAACCCGATTTTGTTGATGAATTGCAAGCTGTTGCCAATGCTACGCTTCTTCGGAACGAAGTTTTCGATGACCTGCAGTGGGATTTGGTTGACGCTTGTCATACTACTCTCTTGTGTTCACCTTCATCTGCTGTTGGAGCTCCTTCGGCCTCACTTGCTTTGTCGAGCTCACATCAGTTTGTTGGCGTCCCTTCTGATTCAGGTCTCTCCCACTCATCAGCGCATGGTTCTTCGTCTGAGCAGCCAGCTGATGGTAGTGAGGATTGGATACATGATTTGCAGTTGTTTCATGCTGAGCATTCTTTTGTTGAGTGCCTTGAAGAGGGTCCGGTCATTTATGTTCGGTCGTGGCTTCTGCATACACAGGACAGGCATGTCACTGAGGAGTTTCGGGTTTTGCGGTTGACCTCTGATCCCCTTGAGTGGCTTGATGCAATTTGTGGGTTGTTGGGTGACCTTTTCGAACCCACCGCGCCTTATGGTATTTGGGTTGTCAAACCATCGTCACCTGCGTCGGTGATGGAGTGTGTCTCTGCCGACTTGCTGATTGTGCAATTGCCACTCCTTCACCTCCGCGCATGCCTCGTCGTCAAGCTTGATGAGAACATCGAAGTGCCTCGATTGACACGGGTTGCTGTTCTGCTCCCTTCAGTGATCACTCGCGTTGGGTTAGTGCGGTTTCTGCGCTGGGAGTCAGATTTCCGTGTTCAAGACTGCGTTGTGCATTGCAACGGCATTGAGTTGGGTGACTTGGTTGAGACAAATAGTCCCCTCGTTGACGGTTCTCTTTTGCTTGTCCACGTTGAGCTTGCTTCGTCCGAAGAAGGTGATGACTTCGGACTCTTTCAGCACCCTGTTGTTCTACAGCAACTTCGCAGTCTTGCTGCTAGTGGTCGTGAGTTGCAGCAGTTGCGTGTGCGTGCTCTTCATGGATGTAGCTCTCCAGTTGCAGATATCGTGTCTTTTATGCAGCGTGATCGCTCGAGGTCGAGGGATGCTTCTCCACCTCCCATTCCGCCACCAGCCGCCTCTCCCTCTCTTTCTGCTTCTGTTTCTGGTTACAGTCCAGGTTATGACGAAGTCTGGCAGCTTGCCAGCCTTGACAATCCTAGTATTGGTTTGCAAGTCGATGCTGATTTTGATGGGCCTAGCATCGCACAGGTTGCTGAAGTCCTTGGTGCCCCTGCTTCGACTATTCAGGCCGTGCACCCTGTGAATCATATGCAGAACTTGGGGAGTGAGAACGTTGCTATCGTCGAGTTTGTGGATCCAGCTGTTGTGCCTGGTGAACTTGCTCATGTGGTGGTTGATGTCACATGTCATCGTGATGCGGGTTCTCAGGATGGTTGGCTTGAGCCGCATACGTATCGCATTGTCAATCGTTGGCCCCTCCTTGTCACTCAGGATATGGTTTGGAATTACTTGCATATGGGTCGTTTCATTGATGAGCTTCCCATGCATGTTTCCCTCACTCATAATGGACGTTCTTGGAGGAGGGTCGATTCTGACTCTTGTGTTTTGGCCAATGGCGACTACTTTCACTTGCAGTTTGATCCTCCGCGCAGTGATCGTCACAGAGAGTTGCTCATCGAATGGTTGCTCAATGCTGGCTTAACTGTTTGGCCTTCGCTTGAAGATAGATCAAATGCAAGCAGCCAGGAGTTGTTCGATCCTATCCAGGATGCTGTGAGCAGAGCATCCAGCTCTCATTGTGGACTTGATGTTGACACTGAGCCTTCTGGGATGCCTACTCTTCGCTTGGTGTCTTGGTATGTCTCTCATGTTTCACATACTAGATGCGACACCAGCCGTGTTCTGACTCTCACCGGCAATTATCACTCATGGTTGGCAACTGTGCAGCAAGTTTGGGCTGATCGATTCGATGTCGCAGCCGACCTCATGATGACCTGGGTCTTGCCAAAACCTGATGGGTTGGGTCACTTGCAAACCAGTGAATATCCTCATGTCATCATCGCACAGCACAGCCGTCATCGCCAGGTTGCTTCTGTCATCACTGTCACACGTATGGGGCCTGCTTCTTCCAGGGTTGAGCAATTTGCAGTTTCTCTCCCTGAGCTCACCCAAGCATCGACTTTTAGAATTGTAGCTGGAGTGAGTGAAGCTTGCCAAGATCGGTTTGACTGTGAAGTCCTCTGTCACCATCGACCAATCCGTGAGTACCCTCCACTTCGGAGGCCGTCAGGCCAATCTGTTAGCATCGTTATGACGGAAAAGATTCCGGTCGCTAGCGAGGCTGCTTCGCTCCTTCAACTAGGGGCTGCACGCATCAGAACTGTGCCTGCTGGTAGTCATGAGGGCCCTGGGGAGGGTGCCCCTTTGTACATTGCTGGCATTCCAACTGGTACTTGTCGGGTTAGTCCGGCTCAACGTCACTTTCAGCGTGCTAGAGATGAATCTCTGCAGCAACTTCGGGACATCTGGGATCGTTTGCACAATGGAGCATCTGCTCCCAGTGAACCAGGCATGAAAGTGGCCGTGTATTTTCTCGACCCTTTTCGTCTTCCAGTTTGCCCTTTCTCTCGCACTGCTCAACTGACTGCGGACTTCGATGATTGGTCTGACCAGCTGTTGGCTGTTTGGATGGACTTGATTGATCCATCTACTGCTACTTACATTTACTTCGTGTCGCCGACGCCCTTGCACCCTCACAGTATGCACGATGCGGCTGCTCATGTGTTGCTTGTGCAGAGGCCTCATCCTGAAGAGCGTGCTGTTTTGCTCACTGTGAATGAAGGCACGAGTTCAGGTCATATTGCCATGTTCTTTCCGGCTACAGTCGTGCGATGGACTATTTTGCACAAAGCCGGTTTGATTCAGCGTTGCCTGGGGCCCGGTCCGACTGCTACCTGTCCTGCTTGGCATGGGGGCACTGTGGTTCCATCGGTTGATCCCATGGCTGTCGACAATGGTTATGGTTTCCTTGTAGTCGTGCTGCCATTGCAACAAGCGGATACAGAGATGTCTACAGCTCAAGCGCCTCTTGCTGGGCCTGACTCTCTGCCTGATTACATTGAAGTTTTTGCCCCGGAGCGAGCCCCTGTGTGTCTTCCATTTGACTCGTGGTCTTGGAATTCCCTGGCTGGTCGCTTGCGAGCTTTGGACTTCTTCGATGAATTGGACTTGCGGTTTGGTGCCTTCTCTCCTTGTCAACCTCCGGACTTGGCTTTGGCAAATACCATTTCCGTGGTTGTGGGCTCGCGTGCTTGTCCTAGTTCGGATCATTCCGTGGTGGTTTTGGTTGATGTCGAATTGCACTTTGCTCGTCCTGCCAATTTTGTTCATGTGAGGAGGTGTGCAAAAACCCTTTGTTGCAGACCGTCTTGGGGCGATCTTTGCGCTTTGGGTCCTCCGGTCAGTCATCCTTTCTTTGAAGCTTGGCACTTGCGTGTCGCTGTCAATGGGCGTGTTTGTGACCGGGCCGACCTGACCACCATTGAGCTTTCTACTGGGGACGTGCTTCGTCTTGTTTATTCACCTCATGCTCCACCTCGGAAGCGGCGGGCCCTTCCTTCCTACCTTGTGTCTACCAAGCGCCAGGTTGTGTTGGATTGGCATGGTTATGCTTTTCATGCTCGTCGGGTGGCGGAGAAGACTTGCTTCACCTCTCTGTTGCCGTTTGGTGGTCCTCGCACTCCCAAGTTGTCTTCCAGTGGTGATGTTTCTGTGGTGCGGTCTGCGACACGCACTGAAGTTAGCGAGGCTGCATCGGCACCTCATCGAAAGACTCTTGTGCTCGAAGATGCTGTCCCTCCTAGCGCTGGCTCTCTTGGTAAAACAATTATGCTCCCTGGAGTTCAGGCGCTCTCTACCCAGCTGTTGTGTGAAGGGTATCCCTTGCAGACCAACCTGCCTTCTTTAGAACATTGGCCTGCGTCGCTGTATCAGCAGCTTTGTCAGGTGCTGCAGTGGGATGTGCATTCTATTGGCCCAATTGTTGAGGTTGGTATTTTTTCGGATGGAAGTTGTGTCCGCCATCGGGACAAGCGTAGCAAGGTTGCTGCTTGGGCCTTTGTGGTGGTCGGGTGGGACGCTGCTCAGAACTGCTGCTTCCTTGGCTTCCAGCATGGCACTGTAGCCCCACGAGGTCATGAGCATGAGCTTCTGGGTTTAGTTCCTCATGATCGGTTTTCCCAGCCCGATTCGTTTGCGGGCGAAACCGAAGGGGTGTATCGTGCTCTGCTTTGGTTGTTGTCGGCTGGGGACTTCCATGTCGGTGTTCCTCACTTTCTGGTTTCGGATGCACTCTCCGTCCTCAACATTGGAGTTGGCAATTGGTGCTCCCATGCCCGTCCATTTTTGTTGTCCCATGTGCGTCCGCTTGAAAAGTTTGCGACACATCTGGGGAAGCTTTCTGCAGTGTGGCAGCGTGGGCACTCTGGACACTTATTCAATGAATTGGCAGATTTCCTTGCGAGGTCCCAAGCAGAAGCTGACTTTTCATGTGTTTGGCCACGCGTTTTGCAGTCGTCTGATACTGCCGTGGCTTTGGATGGCAGCTGTTGCTGGTGTTTCCAATGCTGGATTTACACTTCAGGACGATGCTTTGTGGATTCCTAGGCCTCCTCCCACTGGTTCGGCCGACATGGATTTTTGGCCAACTGTTGCTCCTGCTTCGTCCGTGCATTGTCGTTTGGATTTTCGGGTCGCTACCATGAACGTCACTACTTTGCAGCAATGGGCGAAAAGTAGGCGTGCCACGGGGGCTTGGGTCTCTCGCCGTGAGCTCCTCCGTTCTCAAGCAGGTGAGCATAATGTGTTGTGTTTACAGGAGACGCGTGCACGGCAGGCAGGTGATTGGAATGCTCCCCCTTGGTTCGGTCTCACATCCGCTGCTCTAAAAGGGCAAGGGGGTTGTGAGATATGGATAAATTCCGATCGTCCCTTTGGTACTGTGTGGACTCGGGAAGGGGAGCGTAAGCCTGTGCACTTGGCCTCTCAGTTTTGCACCATTCTCATTGCTGACGAGAGGCTCTTGGTGGTGCGTTACTCTGCTCCTCAGTGGCGGATGATCATTGTTTCAGGCCATGCCCCGCATGAACTGAGCGATCCCGATGTTAAGGACCGCTGGTGGAATCAGCTTCACTCGGCCTTGGTGGATTTCGTTGATTGGCCTGTGTTGTTGGGATGTGACTTCAACGCTCGCCTTGGCGAGTTGTCTGATGCATTCGTAGGCTCATACATGGCAGATCCGGAGAATGACAATGGGCAGCGCTTGCACTCCTTCTTGCGTGCCAATGCTCTCTTCCTTCCGTCCACTTTTTCGTCTACCCGATGGAGCAGCACGTGCACCAAAGGGACATGGCATAGCTGTTCTGGCTGGGAGCGTTTGGATTTCCTGGCACTCCCCGTGCACTGGTTTGGTGCTCAGTGCGACATGGCCATCGACTCTATTACTCTGGACAATCATGGCGATGACCACTTGTCCTTGTCGCTGCGCTGTGTGTGTGATTTGGTTGATCAAGCATGGTCACCGTCTGCTCCTAGCCGGCAGCCCTTTGATCTTCCCACTCTTCGCCTGCCCGCTTCCAAGCCTGTGTGTGCTGCACTTGTTGAGCGGTTTCATACTCAAGTGCGTTCGGCATTTTGGCATGTGTCTGTCGATGAGCAGGTTGTGATTTTGGAGCAATTCTTTCGTCATGAGTTGGCTGCAGCTTTCCCTCGCAAAGCTAAGGCGCCACGTGCCACTTGGATTTCCGCTGACACGTGGTCGCATTTGCGCATCAGTCGTTGGTTTCGTCATGCTGCTTCTGATGCTGCTCGTCATGTGCGGAATGGCTTTCTGCGTGCATGTTTCACTGCTTGGGTGGGGACGGCTGCTGGGTTACGGGTCGACTGGCCCTCTTGCTATCCGGCAGTCTGTTTTAGCCATAGCTGGCCTTCTCGTTTTGTGCATCGATGTTTCTGTGCTTGGCAAAAAGGAGTAAATACAAGAGTTAAAGAAGATTAAATCTGGATTTAATTCTTTATCTTCTATACATTGATACATGTCCTTTAGTAGTCTGGAATCACGATTTAATTCTTTTCAATGCCAGTCACTGTCAAAAGAATTAAATCCAGATTTAATTCTTTGGGTCATGCGCTGCCTGAGGGGCTTCTGAAAGCCGTTCACAAAGGAATTAAATCTTGATTTAATTCCTTGTCCTTGGCTCCGGAGCCTTCTGGAATGGCTAGGCCCCCCGCGAAAAGAATTAAATCTTGATTTAATTCTTTTTATTTGGTTCGGCTGCCTCCTGAAATGGCAGGAGTTACGTAGGGGTTGTAGGGATCTGCGTAGGAGTTGGGGCAGGTGTAGGAGCAAGACAAGGTTATTCATCTCTGTGGCTAGCCATGTGATTCACTACCTAGCCCAGTGGTTCACTCTTCTGATTCACAGCAATGCCTGGCTGTAAGAACAAACCAGTTGTCTGACTGAAGGTTGAGAGGGTCAAGGACAGCTGTACTCAATCGTTTATGGCTTTAACCAGTTATGAGTTATGACCAGCGGATTCATGGTCGCAGTTGGAGCTTGCAGTCTACCTGATGTACTATTTTGATAAAGTTCTTGTAGCTGATGCAGTAGGTACAGCCGCCTGAGCCAAGGCTTTTCAATGCCAGTCACTGTCAAAAGAATTAAATCCAGATTTAAACTTTGGGTCATGCGCTGCCTGAGGGGCTTCTGAAAGCCGTTCACAAAGGAATTAAATCTTGATTTAATTCTTTTTATTTGGTTCGGCTGCCTCCTGAAATGGCAGGAGTTACGTAGGGGTTGTAGGGATCTGCGTAGGGGTTGGGGCAGGGGTAGGGGCAAGAA
>VSDK01014425.1:98916-139466 GCA_009767595.1 Symbiodinium kawagutii | reverse complement strand
TGTGTTACAGGGCCTTTACGGCGCTGTGTCAGCTAAGCCTACGACCCTGTTGACTCACTTGCTGCCGCACTTTGATCACTGCTTGCAGAAGTGGAGGACACCAACATCGAAGCCTTGGACTACGCTTTATGGCAAGCTACCTTCGGGTGCTTGGGCCACTCAGCAGGCCAAAGCGTATCCAGCCAATCTCAACCTGGCGATCCTGGAGTCATTTTTCATGCGTGCTGCCAGTCTCCGGAGTACAGGCGACCGACCGTGTTGCAGCCAGTTGCCAACTGGTTTTTTCGGAGCTGTGCAGTGCATTCGTGACGCCATGGCGTATTCCGCGGCCGTGAAATGGGCCTGGACTATGCTAGCTAGGCGAATTCAATTTTTGTTCTGTTTGCCAGGCGTGCAAGCTGTGACCAGCCGGCGCATTCCAAAGGTGAAAAAAGGTGATTCAAAACCACCAACCAGATTAAGCATGATCCTGCAGTGTGAATCAGCATGAAATCATGTGGTCCATTTGTTCATCCATGCTCAGCCAGTATGAACTGTTGACTGGGTGCATGTGGAGGGGACAACACCTCTATAGAAGGTCCGCTTCTTTTTCGCAATCCCAAAAGGCTGTGACTTCTTATGACCACCAGTGACCTGTGGCCAGTAACACAACACACGTTGATGATGTCCGAAACGGTGCCGACCATGCTGCTCGGAAAGGTTCGGACATCATACATAGATATGCGGCTCGTAATGCAGTGGTACCAGCAGCAGTAGCAGCAGTCGTGGTAGTGAAAGTAGCAGTACTCATAACAGTCGTGGTGGTAGTGATAGAGGTTGCAGTAAAGATGGTAGCAGCAGTAGTAGCAGTAGCACTTTCTTTACTGCACTTGCAGTAGTCCTTTACACATTTTTCATATTTATGAATATACTTATACCCAATCCTATCACTCTTCCATTGTCGATGTCGGAGCACATCCATCGCTCACCGTGGCCACCAGGAAAGCGGCAGCAAAAAGGATCTTTCAGCCACTTGGGCCACGTCGAGGTAGCCGTTCCAATAAGAACCCAAGGAGTTTACCACATCAGTGTAGCTGGGCCTGTGACCATGGTAGACCAATAGGCCATCATTAGTCATCATCATTATCTATTATTAGCTTCTTGATGACACATATGATGGTTCATTGTTGTGACCAATGATGGTTCATTAAGATTCATTCATTAAGCATGTTCATTGTCTTGTTGACGACTAATATGATGGTTGATGATGGCTGTAGAGTAGTTGTGATTTATTGAGTTGCCACCAAATATCAGCAAGAACCTGTCGGACACATTTTTCATGCCAAAATTGTGTTGCTGCAAGAGACCGGCTGACCAAGGGATTTCCGGCTGAACCACAGTGTTGCTCATGTTGCAACCCCGCAGTTCAAGTCTGAAGTCTATTTCTCCCAACATCACTTTTCTCTGCAGAACTTTAGATATACGTGGCCGGCCCTCAAGACCTTTTCTCAGGGAAATCATTGTTTTTGAGAGTTTGCCGCTGGGGCTCTTTGATCTATCTGAAATGATAAGAGTTGTGTTTCAGCGATCGTGCTATCTGTTTTGATGCCAGATCCATCGTAGATGACCCTGCTAGTTGCTGGTAACCAGCCATGAATGGTGAACCTATCATTGCTGACCACCACCATCACTACAATCATGAAGCATCATTATTCACAGTTCATCCCATGAATATGAACCCTTATCAACCATTCATCATGAATGCAAACCATATGTTGACGGGCTATCATCAACAGTCAACCAATCATAAACCGAACAATCAGCCAGACAATGATGAACCAACAATAATGACTAATTAACCATCATTATCTCAACCTCACAATGACCATATAACCATCACTACTAGCTGTAGTTGTTATATTTTCCCCTTCCTTGCCACCGTGTCCTCGAGGCGGGAAAGATCTCGGGTTGGTCTGCCCAAGCAGCTGGATGCAACTTGCCGGCGACGAATCCTGATGGTTGGATGGGTCCCGCAGTGCCACGCAGTGTTTGTTGAGGCCGTGTGATTGGTTCACGCTAGATCTTTGAGAAATCACCATTTGTATACCAAGGATAAGGCAATGATTGATCTTTATTCTCTTCAAATATGGGAGGTTTATTCAGAGGGATCTCCCATGACTTTGGTATGAACCAATGTCAACCGTTGTCAAACTGATATTGTTCTGATTCACCTTGTTTTTCTTGGAATTCCCCAGCACCCCCTTCAACAACCACCACAAGCTCTCCTATCTTTTTGTTTGTTGATTGAACCCCCTCACCCTTGGTTTCACTGCGTTGCGACAACCAGATGGGTTGTTGTTCACACCTGTGTGGTTTGTTGCTCCCTCCCCGACTTCGCAATCAAAGAATCGGTTGAACCTGGTTGCCGCGCTGTCCTGCATCATGTATTATGGACTGTTTGTTATTGACCCAGTATGACCCAGTTCTCAACAATACAATTATAGTGATCAATAACATAAATTGGCTACCCAATAGTTATTGAACATCATGAATACAGAGTTGGACTTATCGAACCACCACTAGAATTGACCATCTCACTAAGTCATCCGTAAGTCATACTTCTCCATCGTCAGCTGGGCTGTCATGAGGAAGCAGCGCAGCTCCCTTCCTTTGCTTAGCAGCTGCCCATGAGCATCCCCTGCTACCCAGCTGCCCCAGCTAGACCAGCTGCACCTCAACACTGGCAGCATCCCACCACCAACCACCCCCAAGGCCCGCACCGCTGAGGCCATCTGTTGATGTCCCTCTTCAGCGATGGCGACGCTCAGCTGCGGGGCCGGGCGCTGGAAGTCGCTCCCGCGCCTGCGGCGTCAGCGGCAGCTCGCACCTCTCGGTGGCGACGCAGGGCCCAGGGGTCATGGGAGCCAGGCGCGGCATGGGGCGCCGGCCTGGCGGGATGGGAGGATGTGTAGGGATGCCTAGGGATGCCTAGGGATGTCTGGTGTTACTCAAATTTGGTGCTGAATGATGGATTAAGATTATGAATACATGGCTCGAAATGGGAAGATTCAACGTTCCTGAGTGCAATGGACCGGGAAGGAGGAGGCAAAGCGACCAACAAATTGCTTTGTCGAGATTCGGGTTGATCACCCATCATTTGGGTTGATAAATCAACCCATAGATTGCAAGTTCGATGATCAATTGTTTGAGCGGTATGCATATTGTTGGATATATTGTCATCTATATTTTACCTTTGCTTCACAATCATCATGTTCACCATATGTTCTCTCGTTGGGTCAGTCACCATGAAGTATAGGGATGACATGGCACAACAAATCCTTAGAAGACAGCAGGACGAGACCCGCGCGTAGGTGGCGCTTCCGAAACCCTGGCGTGTCGGCATCCGGGGGCTCCATGAGCGCGACCTGGCTGAAGCGAAACTGGATGAAGGGGGCGGTTCCGTTGGATCAACCCAGATTCATGGGAGATTCATATCATATGATGGTTTATCAAAGTAGGGGACCCCCCCATTTTTTTTTATAGTAATTAATTTATGTTCATTTATAGTAACTAATCTAAACCAACCGTTTTTGGGGTCCCCTATTTTGAGAAACCACCATAGCCATATGGTTCATGATTCATGATGGTGAATATCCAGTTTATTATGGCTGACAATGGTTAATTGGTAGGGGATAATGGGCAGTAAGAATGGTGCAGTCAATAATTGAGAGATTCCATACATTAATAGCTTCCTTGTTTTTGATAGGAAATCACCACATGTACTTGCACTTAAACGGTGAAACTCGGGTTGGCTTGTTGAGATCTACCATTAACAGGTCAATGCAGCTATATGATAAGCCACAAAGCTGGTAAATTTCATTGAACATGTCATGCGGATACCTGGCAATTACCATTCTAGACCCATTTTTGGGGTTTGTTGTAGCCAGGAACCTCCCTTGATGTTGAGAGGGTGTAACTTCACTACACTCATAGGGGTTTCATGGCTGGATAAGATGAACCATATTTAACCAAGGCTCTCCGGTAATTTGTTGGCAGACTCCAGCGATGGGATGCGATGGGGCTTTAGCTTCATTCAAACATCCCGAGCAATTGGCAGATCGATCATGGCTGACGTTCCCGCGAATTAGCAACCCGTGGTGCGCTTGAATCCTAGGGCCTGACTATAGGGTTTCTGAGTTGCTGGGTAGCATGGATCGATGTTTGGGGGATGTGTGGGCACACAAGCAGGTTTAAAAACCAAATTTGTGATCAAAAGGTATGAAGTTGTTGATTATTGATGGTTGTTATTCCTATGATTCACTAATATTCGGTATCCAACAGGTTGTTGCTTATTGATGGTTGTTGTTGCCCATGATTCACTATCAATCATACTTACCCATGAACCCATCACTATCAACTGACTGCCCATGCTCAAGATTTAACTTCTTGGTGCTTTCAATATGGATTCATGTGTTCGTCCATACCAACTGGGATGATGGCTTCTCATTAACAATACCACTTAATTAATTAATGATACATATTCACAGTTGATCCAACTTCCCCATCACCCCATCCCCATCCGCCCCCAAGGCCGGCCCTCACCACGACTGGCACCATCGGCGCCCAGGTGTGGCAAGGTTCCGCCAAGGTTTTGCCTAATGGCCAGGCGTTGGAGGACTTTCTCAGTGACGCGGTTCCCGCGGTTGGGGGTGGGGGGTTGGATGGTGAAGGCAACAAACGGTGAAGCAGAGCTATGGCTATGGATGGTTGGGATGGTTGGATGATGTTGGATGGATGGTTGGATGATGTTGGATGGATGGTTGGATGGTGAGTCTGTGGTGAGTGGATGACATTAGCTATGACGAGAGCTGTGGCGAGTGGATAGTTCTTGAGCGAATGATGGTTACGCAGGCGTGAGACACGGGGTAATCATGGATATGGGTTTGTCCAAAAACGGTGTAGCCCCCAAACTCCTAACTGCTGAGGTTTCCCTATTGATAATGGTTTTATTGCATGATTAGTATAGTAGGTACCACCGTCTACCCACTCCGCTTACATGGACTAGCTATGGTGTGAGAAGCCACCGTTTGCTTCAGCTGACCATGGTTCCAAGTTCCAGGCCAAGACTCCAGGTCTACTCATCATCCAAGTAGTTCGACCTAGTCATACCCCCAGGTCCTAGTCTACTGCAGCCATCCAAGGAGTTAGATATCCAGCACCAGGCTTCAGCTGATGAGCCCAATATTGGTTTTACAGGATCCATAGGGGGAAACCACAGCAAATGGTGGTCATTTGTAGCAGGTAAATGAGCAGGTGAATTGAGCAGATGAACAAGCAGGTGAATAAGCAGGTGAATAAGCAGGTAAATAAGCAGGTAACTCCAAATATCCATCAACAGCTGGCAAGTTGGCAGAAAACATCAGGAAACCTTTGCAAATGATGGTAAATCAGCCAGTTTCCTGGATATTTTGCTGGCTCAGTAGATCCGATGATCTGAGGCACCGAAGATTTGCCCCTGGGTTTCGAAGAAAAGAAGGAAAGCAGCGACAGCAAAGCTCCAGGCTTTGGGGCGCATGGCTTGGGGGCGTCGAATCGTCGAGGGTTGCAGGATTGTAAAACCAGTAAGACTTGATCCGATGAGATGGCCAACCTTGGGATTCCAATAAGATTGGTATAGATGGCTATAGATAATAACAGGTTAATAATGGTTAACAGGTGAATGTTGGTTAGCAGGTCAATAATGGATGATGGTATTAGCTTGCTATATTACTATATAGATAAGATGAGGAACAAGTTAAGACTTGAGAATGACAGCAGGTCTCATCGTCATTTGGAGTTCTTTCCAGTGCTGATCTTTGGTCCACGGGACCGGTGGCTCTCTCCATACTGAAGCTCACCTGGTGCTCCGAGTGCTGACCTTGGGATTACAAAGATTCAGAGCTCCAAAGCTGTGGTCACCAGCTCAAACTGCACATTGGCAACATAAAATCTGCTTGACGTCCCAGAATTTCCAGCCATGGTGGATCTATGTTGATCTCTTCGGTCAAATGTTGACCTGAAACTGTCTGGCAGTTTACATGCTGATCATTATTGGTTGCTTACGGGTATGGTGTACCATCATGTGTGAACTTGTACGATGGTACTGCTGCAGGCGTCCCTGACCTCCACCGGCGTACCAATTGTTGCTGCTGAACTTCCAACCATTTTCCTGGCCATCAGTGTCACAGTTCTTGGAGAACACTATTAAGATTTGGCAAACCTATGCAAAGCCATGGTTATGCTATGCCAACCAAAAAAAGGAAAAAAACAACTATGGTAATATGTCAGTTGTAAACGATTGTTAATGATATACTAAGATTGAGTAGAATCATGGTTATGCCAACCGAAACTATACTAAGATTTGGAAACAAGTTGTAGTAAAACTAATGCATCATAAAGTGATAATGTTACGCCGGTGCCGCCAGGCCGCTTGCATCTCATTGTGTTGGACACGGTCGATGTAGAGAAGGCGGCAGCAGTCATGACAGTTGCGAAGCTGGGTTAACTACGCCCATGCCTCTGCACAATGATTTCTAAAAGTGTTCGCCTGGGGTCAACGTCACTATTAGAGCTAGTCCTGAGATACTTACCAGGGGTACAGTACCCACGGACATGCGTTCTGATGGTCTATTGGAAGCATGAACGGGTGGCCATGGTTGGTAGCTAAACTATTCTTAAATCCTATGATCACTTATATACTTGTGAGTGGTTTTACTTTTTCCCCCAATACTACCGAAGGGTTGGGGTTTGTTGACTTGCGCACATGTTTCATGATGGGGTGGTGAGCACCACCAACCGGCTTATGCTTAGTGAGTACTTGTGATGGTTGAGTGGTTGATCAGAGGCTCTCCTGCGGTCACCAAGCCTTGGTTGCTGGGCAATGCTGCGGTTGGCATTGGTTTGGGGGGCGCGGGGCAAGGAACGTGACCGTCATCATGTTGATCCATGTTCCTATCGATCTATCTAATCTGATCTGATTTGATCTGATCTGATCTAATCGAACCCAATCCAATCCAATCCCATTCAATCTAATCTATCTATCTATATGTATATATCCATCCAAATGCTCATCATTCATGATTTTCTCATTGTTTTCAACCATTTTCAGCACTGTGAAGCATTTGAACCACTAGTGGTGACCATCATGAACCTCCATTGACCACTACATTTCCTGCTCATCTTTCCCTGCAACCATCATTCAAACATTGTTTCTAAGCATCTCTAGCCACTACCTTTCCCTATTAGCCATGCTACTTTGTGATCACTAAGCATCACTTTGCTGGTACCAGCGCCAACCATTTCCCATCTACTTGTAGCCATCGCCATCGCACCAGGTGCACCAAAAGCTCCGGTCCATGGAAGCGAAGCTTCGTCAATTTGGAGCTTTTGAGGCCATGCTGCGACGTGGGATCAGCATTTTTTGTTTCAATGGTTGATCATCTTGAATGGTGGTTTCTCAAAATAGGGAACCCCCCAAAGCATCCCATATTAACCATTTCTAGTAGTAAACAAACCTATTTTTGGGGTCCCCTATTTTGAGAAACGGCCAAATAGTCCATCGCATAGTGGTTGTTAACATTGATTGCTAATGGGTTGTGAGTGGTCAACATTGCACACTTGACATTGATGTTAATTAAGTCATTTTGAATAGTGGGTATGAACATTGTCCCATTAGCAGTGTTATTGACCATTGTCATTAGCCCATTGTGACTGTAGTAATTTTATGTTTATTTTGCACGAATGCTCTATTAATACTATTTTTATCATCATGTTGAACGTAGTGGTTATTAACAATGGTGTCGAAATGTGTGATTACGGTATATAGCGCTCATGATGGTTCATGGATTCATGGACATGTTTAATCATGCGTGTAGACAGCAATGGTTTAACAGTCCATTAATTAAGATAAGAAACGACAGTATTGTGCAATGGTTGAAATCACAAGTGTTTAGCCTGATAGCAGTAATCGAATAGTTGTGATGAACTAACGGTACGAAATCATTAATTGCTATTGACCATCATAAGCCACCGCGTGCAAATCACTACCAACCCTCAAACCACCACTGAAAATCAAAAAAGGACCATCTCCAAGCATCAACCGCACCAACCCCATTCAATTCACAGCATTCAATCTCCATCATTTTATTCCCATCAATTTTAACGTAAACCCATCAGAATGCATCATTATTGTTGGTGAGTATCCCCTATTAATCCCTATGATCAACCATTACATATGAGCAATCCCTATTATCAACCATTACAATGATGAATAATTAATCAATAGTATTGATTTCCCATTGTCATCAATAGTATAATAACTAGGTCATAAAAAACCCTATCATTACCTATTGATCCCAATCATCACCTATCATGATACTGTTAATCCCATAATAGTCAATAATCCTAGTATTACATGATTAACAATCCCTATTATCACCCTAATGATTCCATTAATCCCTATTAATCATTGTAATGGTTGATAATCCCTACTAATCCCTATTAATAATCCCTATTATCACCTATCAGTTTCATCATCAACCAATCCCCTTGGCAAGGGCCGGCCATCGTTGTGTCCAGGTGGTGCTGGTGACTCCGGGAAGCCGCAGTTCTGCGGAGCTCAGTGTCCTGGAGAATAAGCGACGGGTGGTGGTGGATGGTGGTGGATGAGTTATGGTTAGTTAATGGTTATAGAAATGATTGTGAATGGTATTGATTGGTGAATTAGTCTATAGTTGGTGGTTTGATTATCATGTTTCCCCCAGTAACAATGATTGGAACAATGATTGGTTGATTGACTTGCGCATATTTTTCCATGACGGGGTGGTTCAACCACCAAGCAGTATGGTTGATTAATGGTTGTAAATGATTGTGAATGGTGGTCAAATGATAGTTGAATGGTGGTCAAGCGACTGTCAATGATGTTTAGTGGTGATGGTTCAGTGTGTTGTTGAATTACGAAACTCAATTGTGATGATTAATCAGAGTGATTGATGGTTAGTGATGGTCAACAAGGGATCCAGTGGTTGTGAATGATGGTGAGTGAGAGTTAATTACGATGGTTTTGGGGGCATTGTCAATGATAGGGGGCTCACCAGCAAGCAAAGATCAAATGATATGCCATATTGCTCCATGACGCTAACAAGGATTTTTTATGGATTGATGTTAGCAGACTGTTGGTGATGATGATGATGATGAAGATGATGATGATGATGATGATGATGATGATGATGATGATGATGATGATGATGATGTTTGAAAGTGTTTGTTTATTGTTTTGTTAAACTTGATGGTTGGTGATGGTGGTTATACTTAATCATTTCTATTATACATGTACCCATCCTGATCACAGGCATTTGCATTCAAAGATGCTGATGCTTGCAAAAGCTGCCCAAGGCTACTGGCATTTCTTCGTCCGAGATGGCTGGCGTGAGGTCCGGTCTTGCTGTTTTGCTGGCTGGGATCCACTTGCCATCGGGATGAATGTTGCTCCACTTGATTGAAGCCATATGATCAGCAAAATGAACAAGTATGTTGCATCAAGAATGGTTAATCACGGATGATAATGACTGGTTATTGTTGGTATATTGGTGATTGATCAATAGTTGATGATGGTCAATGCTGGTTACATGATGCTTACATGATGCTGACATGGAGGTTAAGAACCTGTTGACCCATGGTGAAATATTTTTTGAAAACCATTAGTCGTCATCAAGAACCATTAGCCCGTACATAATCACCGTTATATCATTAACTCATGGTGAATTCGTCTAGTTGGTGGTTTTAAATTAAGAATGATTGGTTGATTGATTTTCGCATATGTTCCATGACGGCGGTTATAGCCACCCGACCAGTAATGATCACTATTAACCATCATAAACCACTGTTAACCACTTATTCACCATGGGTTGAAAGCACCAACCATCTCTAACCGTTCATGATGCCCCAGGGCATCTTCCCAGAGATCATCATCCCGCAGGGCGGCCCCCCTGCCACGGAAGGTGACGGCCTATCGCGATTTGAGCCCCGCGGTGCCATGTCTCTTGGAACTGGAGCAGTGACTTGGCAGATCGGGGATCGAAGCCTCACCACGGCCATGGTGGGACCTACATTCACCAGATGGTTTCGACCTAGCTAGTGACTGGGGACTCGGGACAGCCAGTGATTGCTGGAGTTTGTTCCTCTAAATGGTTCATATCAAGGATGATAACTGGGGGGTCCCTATATATCAAACCATCCAACTTGCATAATCTTTGTTGATAGGGTAAACTGACCAGCTCTAGGGGTACACCATGGCGAACTGGACCCGCCAGAGGAAAGACCTTGGAGCCAGGATTGACCATGGTTTATAGAATTTATGAATTAAGTATTGGCCAATGGTCAAAGATTCTCAAAGATGTTTGCCATTTGATAAGTCAGCATACCACCCGAATGGAATCTTTTAAGGGTTCATAGTTCAGCTTGACAGACCATAGCAATCGGTTGGTTGCTTATGGAACAAAGTTCACCGTGGCAATCATCATGGTTAATCAACCAACTTAATTATTTGGTTGGCGGTTGGATTGACATTTTTTATCCCAATTTTGTTCACACAACTATCGCAAGGTCCTATGATCACTTAGTGGTGGGTGGTTTTGAACATTTTTTTTCCCCATGAGTTGTTGGTTATTATTGGTGAAAATAACCCAGGGTTGGTTGGTTTTGAACAACCAGTAATAACCCAGGGTTGGTTGGTTGACTCGTGTACCTTTTTTATGACGGGGCCAACCACCCACCAGTTCTCCACCCAGACTTGGGCCAGTTGGAAGGCCGGGGCTATTCTGTGGTCGTCCTTAGCCGCGTCACCCGAAGCAAACTGCCCCCGGTTGGGGGTGAAGATCAGCTGATGCGTTGCCGAAATGGTGGTTTCTTGTTCCGCCATCATTTTGAGCCACTACCATTTGAGCCATGAATCCTTCCGCCATCAATATGCCATCTGAATAGCATTTGAGTCATCCTCAACTGTCCTTCATCCTCGTCCTTGGAATGTCATGGTCACATGTCATTGGTGACCGCTGTCATGAGCCATGAGTCAGTCCTTGTTCGCACCGCGCGGCCCTCGTGTGTCAGCGTCCCGAGGCTCTCCGAGCAGTTTTCACTTCAACGTCTCCCACCAGTGACTCGGCGCTGTTGAACCAAGATGCTGAGGATGTTGGGGGTTAAGATTTTTTGGTGTTTTTTCAAGATTTGTTAAGCAGTTTTTTGCAGTCGTTCAACTCCATATTTGGAGGGGATGGCTTATGATGGCTTCCAATTGACTGGGCTTTGGAGGGCAGCTAACCACCAACCAGGCAGGTAACTGAAGCAGCGGAGGTCCCAGGGGCTGAGAATCACATCCGGGAGCTTCAAATCCAAAGCTGCACTTCAGATGGTAGAGTGATGTATCAAGATGCAGGTAATATGCTATTATGATATTCATAAACAGGCTGCATACAGCGCAAAAACTGTACTGTATCAAGATGTTTTGGCGCTGTCTACTGTTTACTTACTCAACTCAGACACAATCATGCATTGATCATGTATAGGTTTTCCCTGTGACTAGCTAGTGATATAGGTTCAGGGTACATGACATGCTTGATCATTTATTGTGACATGTGTTTGTGTGTAAACTGCGCCATCACCAGGCCCAATGGCATAGAGCACCATTAGTATCTCTTCATCAAACCTTGTTTCCCATAAACGATTTGCTCATGTTCGATACTCAAACCTGAGCTGGGGTTCCAACATATCCTGACTGCTTTGTCGTCAACCGACCAAGCATCGTTTCAATGCATCGCCCGGATGACTAATCCGTGACCATGACCATCGGTATCATCGATGGGTTTTTGGCCCGGAGACTCGACGATGATCACAACGTGGGTCGTTGGAATTTTGGGACCCCACGGAAGCCTACATCGCTGGCCATGTCCGCAAGGTTTACTTGGCATTTGTTCTGTTCATGTTTTAAGGTCACCAAAAACCAATCTCTCTCCATTTGGTGTATCCACATTCATCCGCACAGGATTTATGATAGTCACCATGAAGCATTCTATGAGACAAATAACTGGTTAATCATAAGTGATTATGAACTATATGCCAATGATTGGCCGTAGCTCATATTTACTTTCTGCTAGCACTCCAGTAAATTAACCTAGCAGTGGAACATCTACCCATTTGTAGCTGGCTTACAGATAAACTATGGTGAATTTTCAGCTTCCAGGCACCTCGACTATAAATCTGTCATTTCAAGCTGGTTTACCTTCGAAATATGGTCATTTCGAGCTGGTTTTCCTATAAAATCTCTACTGTAGTTTTTTTTTCCCAGTCGGGACCCAGCTGCTGACCCAGCAGGTGGCCTCCACTGCAGAAGTGGCCCACGTATTCCTCGGCACTCCCAGCAGCGGAAACTCCACAGTGGTGCATGCCTGCAACTTGGCGAAGCGTGAAGGCACCGGTGGATTTTGGGATGGTCAAATGGTGGTTTCGACCTAGCCAGTGACTGGGGACCCCAAAAGTTATGGATGGAGTGTATTAATTACTATGTATTACTATAACAGAACTATTGGAAATCCCACGGGCGCAAGGCGTCCCCCTCTCTAGTGTAAATGGTTATTATGAAGGATGATATCTGGGGAGTCCCTTATTTTGAGGAACAACCATAAATTTGAGGCTGCTATTGATTGGGAATGGTGAAGGCATGGTGAACTTTTCAGTTGAATATATGATTTATATCGATTCAGTGTTTCTTTTGGATATAGTGCTGGTTGGGAGTGGCTGATGATTGTTGGTAGAAGTGGATGATGGTTACTACTGATTTAGTGATTGCAAAACCTGATTGTTATACACATAGTCTAGTTGTTGAATTTGTCCGATTTACATATTTTGCTTGCATCAGTTGCAGGGAAAAATGAGGGGGTTCGTGACTAGCAATAACCAGAAGCGATAGGGAGCATACTCTGTACTCAGCGTGAGTGTTGGGAGGCAATCAACCATTGGCCCTCGAACAATTCGTTTTCTGGGACAGCTCGGGATAAGAACAGCTTGGGGATAGCTTTTAGATGCAGGTGCGCCAGCTTTCTTAAAGCATTTCTAGCTGATATTGCCGATGCACTTCACTGACACTTCCAGATATTTGTTGTTTCAGCGTTCAATTCGCGGATGTCCAATGGAATTGGATATGTGGATTTGCTTTGGGAATCAATTCATGGGATTCAATAGGACTTTGTCATTCATGGAAGAGGGTGTAGTTCCAGATGTGGGGCATTCAATGCCTCCAGAGCCGTTTTGCCATTCAAACTGGCGATTTGGGGCAAATGCGGGATATGCAGGGAAAACCCACAGCACTAAACTAGAGTGCATATAGATCTCCTTTGCAAGGTGGGATGACAATAACTTTGTACCAATGTTCGGCAATTATGATGTGCCCCAATCAAACCTTGAACTTGAAGACGTGCTAATTTCAAGTCACAACTGGTGCCTTTTTTCACCACCCACACGCGGGTTCCGTGCCAAGGCTTGGCATGTCATTCCCATTTGGGTTTGCATCCCTCGCGCAACGACTGGGCTGTTCGCTTAGAAGGCTTGCTGCACCTTGGCGAATTCACACGGGGCAGTCCCTGAAGAGCGGTGGATGTGGCATGCAGCAGAAGGCCATAGCAGTAAATGCACAACATTACCCACACCTTACACAGTCACATGAGATCACACATTCACCGCTTCGGTTCAATGAATGATGATCACAAGCGTTCTTTGTTGTCTTTGTGTCAGCGAGATCACGAGATCAGGATTTCACATTTTTCGGTTGAATGAATGATGAGTCTTGTTTCCGCCAAGCTAAATTGATGAGCCAGTCATGGAAGGCTGGCGGTTCTGCTATGGTTCAACCACGCTGAGGTTGGATGGAATGCACGAGTTGGAGAACGCCAAGTTGAATCCCAAAGTCCAGGGGGCTGAAGGCCGAGATACCGATTGCGCACTGCAACTCGTGAGGATACCTCAGGTGTTGTTTCTACTGCTGGGATTGTCGATATGGGTCTTTCTCAAGCCATAGGGGTAACCCCAAGTCATCCTTGATTAACTAGTTTGTAGTAATGAACCAATCCACATTTGTCACGAAGCAGATGCAAACGAAAGTTAATTAATTACAAAGAATTCCACACTCATTCCAACCAAGCGAGCTGTTGTGGAAGTATGTTGTTCAAAAAATCAAACAACGACAAGGAGTTCGTGTTACCTTTGCACTTAGAAATCAGTATTCCTTTGAGACCAAATTCCTAACTGGAAAATCACTTAGAGTTAGAGGACACCAGTTGCCAGTTGTTAGTGTTAGTTGGCTTTTGAACTGGTCATTTGGTGTCAAATCCGACTATCAACGTGGTGTCAAACCTTTGTGTCGCAGATCGCGAGTTTTCCTTGTGGCCGTTTGCAGCACCAGAATGAGCCAGACCCTGATCACAATGATTACAGTTCCATGGTTGGATCGTATACCGCGGAATCTTTTTATTGCATACCCTAGGCAACTACAATCGTAGTAAGTAACTTAACCCAACCCAAAACAACAATGGTAGAAACCAGCTGGTTACCTACTGTAATAATGGTAGCTGGAAGCATAGGGATAGAGTCAGTCATACGTGTCAGATTGCCGGGCTTGGGCGTTTCTGTTGTTCTTTACATGTTTTTTGTCACCGACTGGTGGGATCATGCTATTGTTCATGTCACCATGGTGGGATGATGAGTTGTGGTACGGCAAGATCGTTTGTATCCCAAGATGGTGATTGATATCCCAACTCTTCAGTCACCAACTCTTCAAACATAGACTTTGCCACGACTTTGTAGGGGAGATCCGCCAAGACTTTACCCCATGAAATCCCATGAGTCCCCAAAGATGACTTGGCTCAGATCGGGGGCTGATCATTGCATCTCCCTCTCCTCATCTTCCGGGCTGTTTCACCTGGCCTGGAAAATTGATTGCCGGCACCACCAACGGATCGCCCCAATCGGAAAAGGTCACTGTATTGCAGCGTATTAATCAATCATAATTGATTGCATATATGATTGCTTATTATATTGATTGTTCACCCAATATGAACCAGAAATTATTATAGCAATCATTTGTTCGAAGGTACGTGAACCTGGTTATCATCAGCCTTGTTCCCCTTTTTGAAAGGCTAGTAGCTGGAGCCACCATCACGCTCACAAACGCCATCAAAGCTGATCAAAGCTGCTCATGACAGGGCGTATCTACTTGCTGTTGACCGCTCTCACCGACATGGCCAGGGCTCTCAGCGCCCGAGTGTCACTGGTTGTCATGCCAAGCACCTGCTTCCAGCAGAAATCTTGTGATAGATCACCCATGGTGAACAACTCAGAGTGCTTGATGATGGATTAATGATCGTTGGCAACAACTTACCCACTAAATTCATGCTGACTGAAGGACTTTTACTGTACTCAATGGCAGAAAGACGCGAATATACACCTCATAGTGGTTGATAGATCACCCACAATGATCGTTGGCAACCACCTAAATGGCCCATCATTACCATGTTTTCCACCCATGACACCATGAGACCTTGATCCCCTTGCGGAAACCAGCTGCAGTCCCAGTGTAGCTCAGGATGGCACTGAACTCTTTGGGCTGCTGGAAGGCTTCACACGTGAATTTGTGGCCAGACATGGCGCCCTGATACAAGGCCCCTACGCCGGAGACGATGGGGTGAAAGATAGGCGAAAAATTGTGAAATATTGGTGAGATAGACTTATTCTTCCATTCCGCGGTTTTCGTTTTTTCTTTTCATGGGCTTTGTTTGTAAAGTTTCAAGTAGTTCTTTTAGAGCAGTTCTCGCTACCAGAACTTTGCTGACTTACCTCATCATGTGTATCTCGGGCCATAGCATCGAAACGACCCTTCACCATTTTGGTTGGTTCTACAGCAGGAAATGCGCAGTGTCACTTCTGTCACCCAAGGGTAGAGCTTCTACTGTCGACCTTGAAGGTTGTTGCCAGTTTTTTCTCCCCCATGGCTCCCCAATGGCAGTGTCACTCGTTTCCCTCCCGGGTTTTCTCGCTGTTTCTAGCATGTGTTCTCAAAATCCATGGTTAAAGAATGGTAATGGTGGAAGATCCCTGGTTACTAAAGGTAAACAGGTAAACAATGGTGGTAACATGTGGTAACCCCAGGGATCGTCAAGATCCATGGGCCCAGTTGGGCCCAGGTGTTGTGGGGCTGTTGGTCACGGGTTCCTGGCCAGGACTTTGGGTCGACGAGATCACAATCAAGGCGATGTCGCACGGGGCCCATGGCATGGTGCTACCCTCCCCCAGCCATCCCAAAGGTGGTGGGTTTGAATATTCCACCAGGTTTACAGCACTTGCTGTGTGCATGTTTTATGGGACCACCAAGAAACTGAGGGGCAATGCATTTGAGACCTGACAGCACTTGAACTGAATATCTTCCACCAGGTTTAGGGCTACGGCATTGTGGAACCAAATATCTTGGGTACCGCGGCTGGTGGACAGAGCAACATGGGTCGGCCCCTCGGAACCCAGCTGTCGTCCCAGCACCCTGCACCAGTCGAGCTGTTGGGATGTGAACAGCCCAACCCAGCCCTCCCCAGCCCTACCCAGCCCTGCCCAGCCCTACCCATTGCTTTTAGATGGTTTCTGGCTTGACCCACCATATTAATAGGTGGTATATCCATGTATATCCCCATTCTTCTTGGTTATGAACCATTACTTACATGTAATACTTACATGTTACTATGACCTACTATCGGCCCGTTAAGCATCATGATTGTCAACATATCATCAATCCATCAACCACTTGGTCACCTACATCCATCACCATAGGTTGTGAAGCATTGGTCCTGGTTGGCTATGCCGTGGTGCTCCTGTGGCCAGGCGCGCTTGGGCTCTGAATCTGCTGGTTGCCAGGGCGTTCTGCGCTTCAGCACGACCTCCGGCAATGAGAAGTACATGATGCCCGGCGCTGGAAGATCTGCTGTGAAGCATCAGATAGGCATGAAGATTCTGCTGGAAAATAGCTGTTCAAAGAGAAAATGAATCTCAGAGACTCACTCCTTGGTGAGCCTTGGTGCTGGTATATTCACCAAAACCTGTAACATGGCAAGCCGTTTTGTAGGTAGATAGACGGGAAGATGACAGTCAACGGGAGATCGATCTGTTAGTAAACCACCTCAACATATCAAAGGCAACTCAATGGTAAATCACAGGGTAAGCCACCGCGGCTTATCTACCATTACTTGGGATGTTTGGGGATACTGCCACACCTTAGTCTACATCAGATTGAAGCAGGTCAAGCAGGTCAAGCCATAAATCTATTGCTCTTTGCCTAGATGCATTCGTTGATTGGCTGCAGATTTGTCTAGTGATTCAATCACTCCCTGAGTCCATCACACCACAGCTCACCAGATCAACTGCCATGCTACATGCTTCACCTCCTTTTGCCCTTGAAATCGCCAAGGAAATGCACTGGCATGCTGGAGCAGGTGGATCCTGTCACCGGCACACCCATGAAATGGCAGGAGACCCTGCGGAGAAATGGTCATGGAACTGATCAACCAATCTTGGAGACACATGGCGACAGCATAGGGCATAGGGGTGGTTTCTCAAAATGGTGGTATTATATGGCTAATGTAAATGATTGGTTTCTCAAACATATAGTGGTTTATCACTATAAACGGTTATAGAAAGATTACCTAGTTTGATAAACACCCATA
The DNA here is from genome assembly GCA_009767595.1 of Symbiodinium kawagutii. NCBI lineage: Eukaryota > Dinophyceae > Suessiales > Symbiodiniaceae > Symbiodinium > Symbiodinium kawagutii. The sequence goes on along the minus strand of VSDK01014425.1, from coordinate 121,698 downwards.
AAATGGTTCCATTTGATCTCGAACATGATCATGGTATCGTACCATTTCCAAGGCGTATGTGTCATCAACCAATCACCGTACCGCACACTGTACGTACCCGTTGGTGCAGCCACGACAGTGCGAATCGGAGCCACAACGGGTGGATTCACCACGACTTGACCAATGTCTTCCACTAATCATCATTAACTATTGGCCACTATGGTAACCATCATTCACCACTCTTAACCATGCATATTTAAAGCAGTACCAACAACCATCCTCAACAAATCATCAAGCCATTCTCGTAAAGTATCAGCAATCCACATCCTCAACTTGTATATCAATCTCTCCAACCTCCAAGAGAATTTGTATCTCTTCACTATCTCTTCACCTCTTCACCTCTTCCTCCAAGCAGTTTTCCCAGCGCAGTTCATCACCTGCCGCGGCCCGGCCTTGCCCTTTGGGGCGCACCGGGGGCGCCCCTTGCGCCAGGACCTCCAGACGGGGCAAGAGCGCCTGCCCGTGGCGGCGGACGCCACGCTGCGCGCGAAGCGCGCCACGGCGCGGCGCGCGGGGTCCACGTACGCGCCCGAGTTCCTGGGGCTCCTGGAGGCGCAGCACCGGGGGTGGATCCCGGGGCGGGGGTGGATCCACCCAGGGTGGGCGAGGATCCCCCTATGATCCCTGGGTTTGGTGCCCAAAATCTGGAAATGTTCAAGGGTGTTCTGTTATTTTTCAAGTCGTTTTGATAGGTTGTGTTGGATTGTTCAGTAACATGTGCTATAACAAACTGATTATCACTCGTTAGTTGGCTATTTGTGTACTTCTTGCTGATTCTGGGATAGGTTGGTGCTGGTGCTTTTTTGTTGGACTACTAACACCTACATTCCCTATTAGCAATCCTATATTATTAACCTTTTTGAAAGACAATCACATATAATAGCAGGTTTAATAGTCCTAGTACAACCCTATTAATGTTCCTATCACTCTTATTAGTAGCAATTGGTCTATCCTTGGTATTAATATTAACATTGGTATATCCTTGGTACCATTTATGAATGGTCTATCATTGCATAATTGGTATAAATCCTATTATTAGCCCCTATCAATGATTATCAACTCATTACTATTATTGATCATTAATTACTCATTAGTTACTCATAATATCAACAAAACCTATTTGCCTAGGGGCTATTAACTACTACTTCATCCTATTTATCCTATTATAACTCGAACCTATGATTTGCCCTATAAATATAATTGGTCTTTCATTATCATTTATATTTCATTAGCATTTCGTATCCTTGGTATCAATATTAACATTGGTCTATCCTTGGTATCAAATAGCTATTACTAATTACTATTACTATTGTTAATGATCAATGATCATAATTGGCATATGATTACTAAACTATTATGATCATTAGCAATAGCAATAGTATTATAATTGATTAATGACTATCATGATCATAATTGGTACATCCCCATCGATCCTTGGTCTCGCTGCCAGGCAGCGCTGGTCAAGGCTTGGGGCACTTCTGGCAGCGTTCCCAAGGAGCTGCTGAAGGCATCGGAGTTGTCCCTGGCGCCTGGGCGGACGTGGGGAACCACGTGGGGAACCGTGGGGAGGTGGCTGGTTGGAAGTGACGGTGGATTAATGGTTAGTGGATGGTTAAGGAGTGGTTAGTGGATGGTTAAGGGTTGGTTAAGGAGTGGTTAATGGATCATGATGAGTCAGAAGTGATGGTTTAACTGACGGTTACATGGTTAGTTAGTGAATATAGGTGAAGTTTAACTGTGAATGGCTGGTGACTTAGTGGTGAACAAAGTGGTGATGGGTAGAACTGATGGTTACAACTGATAGCAGAGAATGGAACAAGGATGACTGATGAAAAGAGAATGAATGGTTAGAAGATGTTAGAAGTGATGGTTAAAAGATGCAAGACATCATGGTGCATAGCCATGCTGATGGTAAATGAATGGACAATGGATGTCAATGACTTCTTTTCTTCATGGTGTATAGCCGTATAACCATGCTTGATGGTGAGGGCATGGTGATTTTTACTGGTGGTTACTCATGGCCCTGATTCACGATGATCAATCGCCACTAGTGGTTGGTTACTAGCCATGTCGATGGTCAACGTGCCAAGCAACCGTTAGTAACCATGGCTGGTTGGTTCATATGCTACTCATTAACGGCTGGTTAAGAATGATGGTCAATGATGGTTGATGCTCACCAACCTTTACTATGAATTGGTTTGCTGATATTAATTACTAATGGTGTACTAACATTGAATGGTTTACACTCATTGACCATCCATTCAAGTGGCGATGCTTTACTTTACAAATGGATGGTCCATGATGGTTGATGCTCATAGATGGCAGTGGGTCAAAACCCTGTACCCCTGGTTCCCTTATCATTAACCCTTGTTTTCCCTACTATTGTTGGTTATTATCCCCCATTAGTTGGTTGATTAATATTGACCCATGGCCATATATAGCGGGTATATCCCCTACTATAGTTACTTATCATCCCCTCTTATTCGCCATTAACCAGCTATTTTTGTTGGTTAACTGCTTGACCCATAGCCATATATAGCTTGTATATCCCCTATAATCGTTAGTTATCATCCCCTATCAACAACCATTCACCATTGGTTGGTTGGTTGGATGGTTGGATGCAAATATTGTTAATTAGTGATCATCCCCTATCATTTACCATTAACCAGCTAGTTAACCATTGTTGGTTGGTTCGTTGGTTGGTTAACTGCTTGACCCAGCTCGCCAGATGCTGCCATCCAACTCATGGCTTCGTTGAGGTCAACGGTTCGATCCACGAGCAGCGTCGCGACGGCAGTGCCATCGGTATGTTGGCCTGGCGTTTGCTGCTGCGGACGCCCGAGTTCCCCGAGGGTCGCTCCGTGGTGCTGATCGCCAACGACGTCACGCACCAAGCAGGTGCCGGAACGGGTGGGCCATGCTGGGTGGGAAGATTGTCATGGCCATGGCTTTTTGGTAGGAAATGAATATGGTTAGTTCATCTGGTGGGCATAGTTTTGTGTTGATGATGGTTATAGTTCATTGATTGGTAGCCCATGCTCAATTGATAGATGCTTACTGCTTTTTTATGATGGTTGGTGAATCTGATGGGAGAATGAGCACTGATAACCTGGTTGGCCGAGTCGGCGGTCTGAAGTGTTCTGTGGAAGATGTGACTGCCGTTCAGTCTTGCAACTGGCGCCTCCCACTTTGGAAGCGTGTCCGAAGCATATTGATCAACCACCGCTCTAGTCACTATAGCTGCTGTACATGGGCACTCCCTTTCTTTTCTGACTAGCTACCACCAGCTATCACCAGCCATCACCAGCTTAAAGTTCTTCCTTGGTTTCTAACCTCCCCAGGTTCCTTTGGCGTTGCAGAAGATCAGTTCTTCAAAAAGGCCACGGAGTATGCGCGGCAGCGCGGTTTGCCACGGGTCTATATCGCCTGCAACAGCGGTGCCAGGGTGGGGCTTGTGGAGGAGATCATGCCTAAGCTTCAAGTGCAGTGGAAGGATGCGTCAGATCCAGGGAAGGCGGAGCAGTGGAGCTGGGCGAAAGGGGCAGCTGCAGTAGGATTTTCCAGCGGAAAAAACTGGGCGGAACTGGTTGATGTTGGAAGGGTCCAACAGGCAATCCGAACTAAAGCCAAAATCCCCCGTGTTGATGGACCCAAAGGTCGGGTTCCTAAGGTTCTGGGAGTTTTGTGAATGGCTTCCTTGAACCACCAATGCTAAACATGTCAATTACTGAACCACCAGGTTCAAGACTGGGGGCTGATCCGGCACAGGGCTTCGAATACTTGTACTTGAAGGAGGAGGACTACAAGAGCTTGCCCAGCGGTGCCGTCGTGGGCAAGTTGGTGCCTGGTGTGGGCTATGCCCTTGAGGCAGTGGTTGGACTTGGCTTGAGTGACGCGGCGTGAGGGATTGGTGGATCTAACTGAAGGGCTACTGGAACTGGCTGGTGGTTGTTGGCAGCGATGAGCTTCGCCAGGGGTATTGCGTTCTGGCCCTTTAAAGGGGGAGCTAAGGAGCTACAATGAGTGACCTAAACGAATGGTAGGGTAATCGTTTAAGATGCCCAATCAAGGATTGTTAAGAATGTCCAATTGGTAGATTCAACTGATTGATAAATGTTTGGTGATGGTTGGCAAATGGTTTATAGATAGCTTGGAATGACAGCTAGTGTAATAGTTGTTGATAGTTAATGATGGGACACTATGATTGGTAGCGGTTGATTGTTATGGACCATGGATGTTAAATAACTGTTCAGAAATCATCGCAAAACATGATTGGTTGTAAAGGTTGGTTGAGAAACATGTCAAAATCAGCTGTGTTCTTGCACTTTAGCTGCGGTACCGGCACCTGTTTGATTATCAAACCCTACACCATGGGTCCATGATCTGCATTGTTATGCAGGGTGATTAATTCATGAATCATTAATGCTCGGGCTATGGTCCATGGTATAAAGTGGTTGGTGATTTCAACATGTTTGATTTTCCCTCCCAGTATTTGGCATGATTGGTTGGTTCAAAGGGGTATTGGTTGGTTCAATCATGATAACATGCAACATGTTCTGTTCTCCCAGTATTGGTTAATTGACGAGTCGAGCATTTTTTTCGGCATGGCGCAACTAATCACCAATCAGACCGAGCAGTAGTTGTTCAAAGGGGTTGAAACCAACAGCCAGTAAACCATTGATGGTTGGGTAATGATTGGTTGGTTGATTGACTATTTTTGTTGATACAGGTTGAGACCACCAACCAGATACCGAATGATTGGCAATCATTATGATCATATACCATAGACATATGATTTGACCATCAACATCTATTGGCTGATACAGAATGATATATGTTGCCGCTGGCGAATCTTCAGACATGCGACAAAAACTGCTCAAGACAGTATAGTTTCACCGTTACCATAGGTCTTCCCATCAGCTTACCAACCACTACCAGTGACGAGATTTGGCGAGCGGGGTCAATCTTGTCGGAGCACGGGATGGATATTTAGTAGTTCGCATCCCAACAGGTTAATTATATAGATTCACCAGAATATTGGTTGGTTGTTTTCCTCATTAACCATTGTTTTCCTTGTTATTATTGGTTGTTATCCCTCATCATTGGTTGGTTAATATTGACCCATAGCCATATAGATGCGCTGAAATATTGGTTCACTAGATTCACTAGATTGGTTTTTAAAATGGGATGTGAACAGCTTCACTACAGGTGCCCTTGACCCACCATCTAATGTGGGGTTGTGATTAATAAAGGCCCGCCTCAACAAAAAAGGGTCGGTAGATAAGCTGAAAAATAGTTAATAAAGGTTTTAGAAATGATTTTTTTCTTGAACATATTTAGTTGTTTTAGTATAGATTTCAATTGTTTTAGTATTTGTTTTGATGAAACATATAACAACCAAAAAAATGTTCAAAAACAACCTTTTGGCACTAATCACTACCTCTTTTCTAATCACTACCCGACATTACGGTTGATGTTGCTGGCAGCGGGCATCGACCCCGGCACCCCGAGGTTCGATTCAGGGTGGCATCGGTGTGGAGAACTTGCAAGGCTCTGGATTGATTGCTGGAGAGACCAGTCGCGCCTATCAGGAGCAAGCGCCATGGGCGTTTCCTATCGGCTGACAACTATGTGGGTGTTTTTCAAGCAATAGGGGACCCAAAAAATGGTCTATTTATGCTGGCTTTACCTATGGACGATGGTGATGTTAAGCTTTCAGGTTGGTTTGCCAAAATGGCTCATTGCGCATGTATCATGCTTGACATTTCTTTGGCCGTGCTTTTTGTTGGAGCCTGTAGGACATCTTCACTCTGTCCTACGTCACCGGCAGATCTGTGGGTATCGGTGCCTACCTGAACCGTTTGGGACAGCGAGTGATCCAATCGGTGGATGGACCTTTGGTGCTCACTGGCTACGGCGCACTCAACAAGTTGCTGGGGAAGAACGTGTCGTGGCACCAACTAGTGGCACTGGGATGGATAGTGCCAGGTGAATTCCATGAACGTAGCTTGGAGCCAGCAGTTGGTTTCAAGTCGGAGTTGCGAACAACTCTGAGATTCGGGGAGCGATGTGAGTTTTGTCGGTTAAATCGACGAGCTGGTTACGCCACCAACCATCCAAGAAAGAATAGTCCCAGCAGTTGGACTAGTGCCGGGTTAAAGGTGCAATGCAAACAGCTGGAGTACAGGGCACCCGCAGCCATAAAGAAGATGAGACTATATATGGGAGCCGATCGCAAATGTGAATCTAAGAATTATGAATGGGTATATGTATCTTGACATCCGCGATTGTAAAACACTGCATCGCGATTGATCGGCGATTGTTTTGCGATTGATGTAGTCGTCTACTGTGTTACAATATAGTTTGGATATGGATTTTTGATCAGAAAATCTGCGATTGATCCGCGATTGGTTCGCGATTGTGGGGCGATTGACGAACCTCTCAATGCAGCCACGAGCCCGTGCCATGTCCCTTGCCCATTGCTTCCAAAGGGAAAAATCCATCCGCGATTGTCACCTATGGGATCGCGGTTGGTTGGCGGTTGATCGGCGATTGTATCTACCCGGGGAACCTTTATTTAGATCAACACCCATATATATTAGCTGAGGTGGCGCATTTGTGTAGGCTTGTAGGTTCGGGAATGCCCCATGATGCGACGTGGTAAGCCATGTGACAAATGAATGCAGATTCATGTCGTGTCGCATCAAGGGCGTGTGTAGCAAAGCTTCCAAAAATATAAATACGCCTACTAGATTTACTAGATGCACACGGTTCAGAAGATGGTTTCTGGACCAAAGACTGATGTAAGTGATCATCTATTTGGACTCATCATCGGGTACATTAACCTGTTCTCCATCAGCCTTCAACCCCAAACCCCCAAGAAAGAACAGGCCTTTTATTATTTTGCTTGACGTATGTACAGTAAAGATATTGGATGCTCTCATATACAGGCAAAGGGCACGTGCAATGTAGAATAAGCAAGCACGGGTATTCCTCCCAAATGTAGTGTTTAATATTGGCACACTTGTATGCGTTCAACTTGCACTACCTCGTGCAGGCCTGATGATCACCAGCTATCAAATCATTGGCTTAGATTTCTTCAAGGTACTCCTACATGTTTGTTTTGCATGAGGGGTTGGTTGAAAAGATTGAACAGTCTTGGACATGTGGCTGGCTTCGGATGCTTGTTGCACATCAATATGTCCCTCCGGGTTATGTTTTCTGATAGGGATGCCAACTGGTGCATGTGCTAAGATTGATAGGTCACTAAGATAGTGATTACTGTGTGCCAGCAATGCATGTCGCTTCGCATTGCGGAGGGAAGCCTTTCCACAAGCAGCCTCCAGGTCTACTTCTCGCAAGACCAGCTGGGCGGACCCCAAATCATGGTGCCGAACGGGATCACGCATCAATTGGTGCAGAACGATCAAGAGGGTGCGGAAGCGATCCTGCAATGGCTGTCCTTTGTCCCTAGAGATACCTGGTCCATGCCGCAGTCCGTTGCTCCAAAAGACTCTCCGGAACGAAGCGTCGAATTTCGACCGACCAAGCAACCCTATGACCCACGACATATGCTGGCTGGAACCAGTCGCAATGGCAAATGGGTCTCTGGCTTCTTTGACAAAGGAAGTTTTGTCGAATACATGGCTGGGTGGGGTCGATCTGTGGTGGTGGGGCGAGCCAGGTTGGGTGGCATCCCCATGGGTGTCATCGCTGTTGAGACCAGGAACGTTGAACGGAGAATCCCTGCAGACCCAGGGAACCCCGAGAGTCGTGAGATTGTTGAGCCCCAAGCGGGACAGGTTTGGTTTCCTGATAGTGCCTACAAGACAGCCACCGCCATTCGAGACTTCAATGTCGGTGAGAACCTTCCCCTGATGATTTTTGCCAACTGGCGAGGATTCTCAGGAGGTACCCGCGACATGTATGGTGAAGTCCTGAAATTTGGCGCACAGATTGTGGATGCCCTGGTGGATTACAAGCAGCCTGTGTTCATTTACATCCCTCCTGAGGGTGAGTTGCGTGGTGGTTCCTGGGTGGTAGTGGATCCCACCATCAACCCTGACGTCATGGAGATGTATGCAGACGAAGACAGCAGAGGCGCGAATGGTTGACATTGTTGTTGGAGTTTTCATCGAATTCAGGCTGTTGTCCCTGTCACTCTTCATCGCTCTTCTCTTGATATGCATAAGAATGGATGATTATTCATAATTCCAGAATTGTATAGTTGCATTTAGTGATATGCACATGAGTCAAAAGTGCATAAAGTTAACAGTGATGTATAATATTGAATAGTTTCCATAGGTATGGCACATCAAAGGTAAACCCTAACTCTCTCCAAACATGATGGTGTTCCGAAAGTTATGATGTCTGGAGAGGGCTTCAAAGGCGCCCCCAGATCCACCACGCCACAGGTGGAATTCTGGAGCCTGCGGGCATTGTTGAGGTGAAGTTCCGTGCCAAACAGAGAGTGGCCCGGCGATATCCGAGCTTTTAGTTTGACTGTAGCATTCCCACCTGGCATGGGCCATGAATTTGACCAGTACCGTTTTGGAGTTTCAACCACCAACCAGATCTCTTTCCCAAGCCTAATGTAAACGTCCCTGGCGATTCCTGCCTTTTGCTGGACAATCCCAGTGCCTTCCTGACACCGGTAGGAGCGCCGTGAAACACACGCAGATTTCTTTGTAGCGTAGGTCTTACCTGCCACAGGTTGGCTACTCTTGGAACAACTTCCCGCCAAGACACACGCACCTGGACTAGCCGTGACTAGCCCAGGTGGAGATGATGCATCGGCTGGATGGAAAATTGAAAGAACTGGATGAGAAGATGAAGACCTCGCCCACAGAAGAACTCTCCCAAGAGACTCGGTTCCGAGATCAAGAATCGGTAAAAGTATACGATGGGCACACTGGCTTCTTCCGGAAATTACGGTTGTTGTTGCTGCTGGTGTTGTTGTTGCTGTGGTTGTGATGGTGAGTTCTTATTGTTCCAGCGCTAAATGTCCCACGGTTTTCATCACAGCGCCTGAATTCCAAAATGTGACAGAGTCTGGCGTGGTTGGGAGGAAGCCAAGGAACTGTGTAACCAAATAGTGGTGGTGGTGGTGGTGGTGGTGGTGGTAGTCGTCGTAGTAGTAGTAGTAGTAGTAGTAGTAGTCGTAGTCGTAGTCGTAGTAGTAGTAGTAGCAGTAGTAGTAGTAGTAGTAGTCGTAGTAGTAGTAGTCGTAGTAGTAGTAGTCGTAGTAGTGGTCGTCGTCGTCGTAGTAGTAGTACATCCATTTCAAGCAACTACCACGAGTTTTGCAAGACCACCAGCTGCCGATATAGCATCAAATACTGGCTGGTGGTTAATTGACAAGCACATATATCAAGCAGATACACTCAGTTAATCACAAGCAGGCAACTGGTTGAGCAATCACAAGCACCCAAGTAGTTGAAGACAAATCCAATCGTTTCACTACCATTCTCATTTGGTTGGTGGTTTCAAACCTGTTTTTTGTTCCCTAGTAGTTATTAACAAATGGTTGGTTGCCTAATATTTTTCATAGGGGTGGTTCAAACACCAACCAGTCATGCATTGTCAACCACCTAAAATGATTCTCAAGCTACTCTCCTTCTTGGTGGCACCACTGTCTGAGGAGATTATGCGAAGGGAACAGATGCTGCAGCCGCTCTACACGCAGGCAACTATGGGTCAACATGCAATCCATGGTTGGTGGGTAATACATGGGTGCTCTTAAAAATGGGGAGAGAGAACCTTTAGAATGGTTGGTTTATTAATATAGATGGTTAATAACAGATGATTTGGGGGTATCCGATTATTTTGAGAAACCACCACATGGTTAGTTAGTGGTCAGTTAATGGTTTATCATGGTCAATATTTGACAACCATAGTCAATTGTAATGGTTGATAAGTATTCATATTGGCGAACAACCAATCGTCAATAATAATGGCTATAGAACGGCTATATGCTGGTTATTAAGCAATGGTCATTACTGGTGGTTGATAAAGCTGGTGAGAACCAATAAAGATAAGGCAATACACCAACGATATATGGCAAGCTGGGTCAATACGAACCATCCCAACTGGAAACAATCTTCATGGCAAGCTGGGTCAACATCAATCATCTCAACCTAAAGAAATAGAAGTTCACATCCAGTAGCTTCAATGGAATACCAATCATCCCAACTCAAAAAAAAATCTCATTCCCTAAAGATAAGAAAGATCCCGTAACTTCAATGGAACATGAAACATCCCGTATAGCTTCAATGGAATACGAACCATCAGAAACATCCCAACTTCATCCAACTTCAATGGATAGTGAAGCCATCCCAACTTCAATGGAATACGAACCATCAGAACTTCAATGGAGAGTGGAGCCATCCCCCAACTGGTCAGTGAACGCCATCCCAAGCGCTGACTGGTGGAGGTGGCCTGCGAGTTCGCTGACCTCCACGACCGCGCGGGTCGGATGAAGGCGGTGGGCGCGGTGCGTCAGAGCTCCTTGGGACCGCAGGTGGGATGGGACCCCTGGGCGTGGCTGGAAGGAGGGCTGGGGGGAAGCTTGGGGGGAGATTTGAGCTTCGAATGCATCTATGAGCTATGATGATCTATGATGAATGATGATCTATATGATGATCTATGATGATCATGATGATCTATGATTATCTATGATCTATATGATTTTGGGTTCAAATGCATTTGGCTTTGGATGGTTTGACGTTAGATGCGATATTGTGTTGCGGTTGTGATTCACGTTGTTGCATTTTTTTTGGTAGAATATACCCGTACTGTATGATTTGCAATCACATTATGATTTGCTAGGAACCCATACCCATAGTGTCAACTGTTTGAACCAGTATTGCTCAGCATGAGACGGTCAATACGTTTTGTATTGCTTGCTATTCTTCATCATAAGTCATCTAATCAGCCAGTCTGAATTAGTTAACCATCAGCCAGTCAACCATATTAATATAATCTGAAAACCTGATTGTTATAACACATTGCCAACCTGGTTCTCAAAAGATTTTATTACTTGTAAGTTCTCCACCCACTAATTGTTAACTTGGTTGTTTTTGCCATTGTCAACGCTTAGCTTATCTAGGAAAGAATTAACTGCTATAGGCTACTGCTCGATAGAATTTCGGGTTTATGTTTTTTTTTGTGATTTATTGATGTTCAACTACCTGTTATTTATATATATATATACATACATAGTGTCAATTTGCTGCTTGTGAATTGTGAACCAAACAAACCAGATTGTTATTTGTAAACCTGGTTCTTAGAATAAATTGCTAGCCTAGTTCTAACCATTGTCATTGCTCAGCAAATCAACTAGCTGTCGATTTGCTCAAGCATTGACAATGGTTAGCTATCAGATTGAACTGCTGGTTGTCATTGAGAATGCTGCTGATTATTCAGTTATTCTTGTCATTGAGAATGCTGTTTTGAATAATAATTAGCAGTTTGAATTACTAACTACCAAACTGCTGGCTGTTCGCGACCGTTCGTTCGGTTGGGTCGAGTCCAGTCGGGTCGCAGTTGCGACGTGGTTCGTTTCGTCGCGCCGAGGCCTGGAGTGGTCCAAGTCGCGGAGCTACTTCTTTTGGCGTTTGAAGCGACGTCTCCTGGAGGAACGCCACGTGAAGGACCTGCAGGCGGCGTGGGGCGCTGTGATGACTCGTGGCTCGCTGGGTCCAGCTGGGTTGGTGGGTTGGCTTAGGTTGGGGCCCAGGTTGGTTGAGTGGGTGGTGGACAAGAATGTAGCAATGATTTAAAGGAAAACTATATGATTGATAACCAGCAGGTGGTGAACAAGGTGGTTATCAATCAAGGAAGGTGAAGCTATTGGTTTTGTTGCTGGTGGCCAGCAGAAAAATGCTACAAGGGTTTAATACTGCAATAGTTGGGAAACCACACTGAAGCATTGTTAACATTGTTGGAACTGTCAGCAACCGTCCATCATTACACAACCACCAGTAACCATCATGAGCAATTGTTGGATGACATCAGCTCTATTTGCCCTCACTAGTCCTAAATTAACCAGTAATGAGCCAACTAAGCATCAATTACCCAACCACTTATGAGCTGCATAAACCATCAATAAATCAGACACCGAAATCCACTAGCTGGCCACAAACCAGAAGTTGTTTTCAACCAGGTCATTCAGCATCAGCAGCCACAATTCACCGTGACCACCGTGATCACCTGTTGAATTCCGTGTCGCAACAGTGCTTGGTATTCAACACTTCATCAACCTGCTTGACCAGACACTCCATCCATGGTATTTTTGTTTACCTACACTTGGGTCATTTTAGGGGTAAACGTTGGTACTGTAAATAGTCCATACATTGAGCGTTTGGCTTATGAAGCATAAGTAGCCAATAACCACAGCCCCCATCAATGACCGCCACGCATCATAGCCACCAACTCAATAGCCATCACAAACCATGGCTATGCATCAATCAAATATATGACCCATCTATTATCCTTGCATCAACCATCATTCAACTGTTGTTCAAACATTCAATCATTCAACCACCAGTCAACCACCAATTAACCACCATTCAACCACGAACCATCGTTGAGTCATAATCAATCTTCCATTACCGCTGAATGGCTATTGGTTCAATAAGTACCTATCTATTCTGAAGATTGTTTAGTATGTATGAACGGTTTTAATGCTTAATCTATTGAATGAACATCTATTTGTTAAAGGCGTTGTATTCATCACTTCACCATCTATTCAACTCTTCACCACCAACCATCAACTTGTGTTTAATTGTAATCAAACACAATTCACCATTGATTGGCTATAGCCATGGTTAACCTACCATCAACCATAAGAAACTCAGCAACTTGACATGCTCCGGTGAATCAGCAACAACGACCATAAGAATGCAGAATCCACATACTAAACTCTATCAACTTACCTTCAACCTGCCTGTTGGTTGTTAAGCCATAGGGGACCCCTTAAAGATAATGTATGGTTTGTTACAAAAAATGCTTCACTAGCTGGATGATAACTGGGGGTACCCTAAACTTGAAAAAAACACCAATCTCATTCTACCAACTCAAGTTTGGTGGGTAGGTCGAAGGTAGGTTGAGAAACCACCAATCTCATTCGACCAACTTATTTGATTGGTGGTTTCACATATTTATAATATTTTCAATTTTCCCCATGAGTCATCAACAAATAGCTGGTTGACTCATATTTTTCATCGGGTGGTTCAACCACCAACCAGTAGTTGAGTCATATTTCTCATGACTTTCAATAACAAATAGCACCAACCAGTTATCTCATGAACCTCTCCACCTACCTCTCAACCTATCGATCTCACCAGGTGGCCGACGCCCAGCTGAGCCGTAGCGACGCCCGGCAGCTGCTCCCGGTGGCCGGTGAGGTGGACAAAGACGTGGTGCCATGGCGGAGAGGGGACCTGGGGGACCTGGGAGGAGGCGGAGATGAGAACCGCGACGGTTGAATCTCATCCCATCAAGATTGATAGCATCAATCATGGATGAATCAACCTGGGATGAGAACCATAGATAATGTTGAATCATATTTTGGGGGGTTATTACCAAGAGGTTAACATTCACCATGACATTATTTGTTGCTTAATTGATGGTTGATGGTAATGAACATTGCCATGTCAATCTTTACAGGACCATACAGGACCCCTATGGACCCCAAATTTGGGCTAATCTACGTCGGAAACCCGTAGAATTGGTGGTTCAAACATGTTAGAACAGTTGGGTGTCCTATACATTGACCCATCAACCCATTGATATAACCGGTCATTGAAGTGAATTGATGAGTCATGTGGTTGAAAAATGGCTAAGAGTGGTGCTTCAAGGACGAGTGACGGTTTTTGTGTAGTGTTCATGAGTTTGTTAGCATTGATTTGTGGCTGCTCATGATGAATTGTTTCAAATGATGGTTGATGAGTGACCGGGTGAGCTGGTTGATTGGCTGATTGACAATGGTGAATTATTCATAGTGCACAATGAATAGAGCAGGATCAATGCTGGTCGATGCTAGTAAAAGGTAATGATAGAGAATGTGGTCTTGCTCAGCCGCAGTGGACGATACACTGGTTCAATATGTGTTTTTTTTTAAATGATGTTTAGGTAGTAACAATGAGATCGCGGGTAAATCTCAGGAATGATGATGGACGATAGTTGCGGTTCAATGATGGTTGAATGCGGGGTGAAAGAACCAGCAGATTTGAGTTGGTAAACATCAGCAATGCTCAACTCACCCCGTTTGTCCAGATAATACAACTTATGTCCCTACAGTGGTCATTCTTGGCTTACTACCTTTGTTTTGATCGCTCAGCAGCTTGTAGATAGCGGCAGTTCCAAGGAACATAAGCAATATCATATCTCTGTGTTTCTGAACTGCCGTTCGTCATTCGAAAACTATTTGACTAGTAGACATCAGTCTCTAGATGTTTGAACCACGGTTTGTCATGTTGAAAAACACTACTTGACACGCGACATTGAGGCCCTTCTCGGGGCGGGACAGCACCCTGGAGTCGATCTTAGGTGGAACAACTGCAGAAGACCTCGATGCATCAGCAAGTGCAAAAGGTGCATGCGCAGGCGCTGAGGAGAAAATTCTGCCAGGCCTACAACGCACCTTGGATCACCAAGCCGTGCATTGGAGCTGTTGTTGTTGTTGGTGGTGGTGGTGGTGTTGTTGTTTGGCATTTCCTGGGGCTCATTTGCCAAGAGACATGAGAGGCTAATGCTGGTCAATGGAGAGTATAGGGCCAGGGCAGTATTGTTGTCTTTCGAGGGGTGTGATAGATCAACGATACCAGGCAAAAATGGCTGGTTTCCCTGACTTGATCTGCAAGATGTTGCGCGCAAAAATTGTGTGAAATGCTGACTGTTTCGTTTAATGGTGAATGGTGGGTCCGAACTTTACTAAGTGAAAATCGAACACGAATGAGCATCAGATCCTGATGACCATATAGTCATGCATTTATTCTCATAGCGATGATGATTGAACATTAATGAAGTCATTGATGAACGATTCAAGACGCTTATATTGGAATTCACAGCTAATGTGATTTACCATACAACTTACCATATATGAATGATCTGACTATAGAACGCACCCAAGCGTATTTGGGTCTCAAGATACAGTGTAGATAGAGGGTACCCCATGGTCATCCAATTTTATCCAGTTTCATTGCCACTTGCCACTTTTTCCATGTTTGTTGTTTGCTATTGTTAGCAAACCCATATAGTGTTCAACTATCAGCCGCAGTTATATCATCACCTAATCCCCATTAGTTGTTTTCCCCTTTGGTTAGTCCTATGGTTTAGCACCTGCGTTAGCCTTTTTGTTAGGGCTATACGGTCATTCCCTCAGAAACGCTTTGCAAAAAACAGAAACTACTAGACATTATTTGCAACATCACCATGGGCTTTGGTCATCAACCCTTATTGGCACAACCCTATTATTGTTCTATCCAGCATCATGGTCATCAACTTCCTCTTATTTGTAGGTGATCATGGTTACATATCCATCACCCTCATCTCCTCACTAGTCTCAATGTTTCTAAGCCCTAATAACGATTATAACCAAGCGCTTTGTGCCCTATAATTAACAATTGGGCTAATAGGATGCATGAGCATATAATAACCATTATATTCCCTATCATTCCTAATCATTAGCAATTGCTAAATATGGCAACCATTTCACCATCCAAACCCTATCATTAACCCCTATTTCCCCTATTATTCACCTCTGATCATGGTATCAACCTTATTGTTAGCACTAATTCATGGACAGAAGTCATAACCTTACTATTAACCCCTTCTACCCCTGCACTGCTCCACTGCTCAACTGCATCTAACCTGATTATTAACCCCAGTATAAACCTTATCATTAACCTCGTTATCAAGTTTAACCTTATTGTCAACCTATCATCATTATTAACCCTATTATTGTTAACACTATTATCAATATTATCTCTATCATTATTAGAGACCCTATTATTGTTAACCCTATTATTACTAGTTTTATCATCATTATTAATCCTATCATTACTATTAACCTTATCTTAACCCTATATTATTTCTATTATATTATTGTTATTAATAGTAACAATAGTAATAATCTATTGTTAACCCTATTGTTAACCTTTTTTTGAACCCCTTTGCATAGTTGGTGTCATCATCGTTCGTCCATCCCTCCGGCTCCGGCATCTCCCAGGACTTGGAAGCCTCGGGCGAAGTCACCGGGCTGCGCCGCTCGCTGCTGCGATGCTTGTTGCCGCGCACGGAGGCGGTGGCCGGAAACGGAAACGGCGGTGACGGAACGAAGCTGCCAGATGCTTGGTGTTGAGATGTGTCGGAGATGTGTTTCTTTGATGATCAACTGGCTATAGTAATGACGATGATAGTGATGATGATGATAATGATAATGATGATAAGAATAATAATGATGATAAGAATAATAATGATGATAGTGATGATGATGATGATGATGATGATGATGATGATGATGATGATGATGATGAGGATGATGATGAGGATGATAATAAGGTATAATAGGGTATAATAGGGTATAAATTACGGTATAACCAACAATAATAGGCGTACCTATGCAATAAACTACTTCGATTTACCCTAAAAGCAGATGGTGATTAGCCTTGCAATTGGTTGGCTTATGGATTTTGCGTTGTCATGTGCGGCTGTTTTCGACAAGTGTTTGATTTTGCTTAGAAAAGGAAGCGATCCGCTGCCTTTTGAGCCACCGCTTTGCGGGCCCATTTTCTTTGTTTCTTGATTATTAGTTCAGTGTTTTGAGTTGTGATGTTCCGTAGGTCAAACATCCAATGTTACAAGGATAGATATGGAATTCCACTGTGCAAAGCTTTACTCCAAGTTTGCTGTTTCTTTTACTGATACATGTCGAGAGGCGTTGCTGATGTCGGGATCGACCTTCCAAACAGGTCGTTCTTATTGGACAGCATAGCAAGGTAACCTTTTCTTTCCACATGTGATTTCTTAAATTACGGAACCCCTCAAAAATGGTTGGTTCACCATTATAAATGGTCAATATTGGATGATTTGGGGGAACCCTCATTTTGAGAAACAACCACATGTCTAAAAGCTTTGCACTTGATGCTTTTGCGCTTCGCACTGGCACATTCAGGAAGCAGCTCAAGCACCAGCACGAGGATATCCTGGATTGCTGGGGAACCAACCGCAGCTGAAGAAATGACAGTTTGTGCTGTCCACGGCAACGGATCTCTCAGCTCAACTTGTGCTTGACATGGATTCGCAACAGTCAGTGGGTGTGTACCTGTATGGATCTCGAGAACTGGGGAAATGTGTTTTTTTAGGGGTGTACCAAATTATCCCACAATAATATTTGCTACTAAACTAGATTGTTTACAATTGGTTTGTAAAGAAAGTGTAGATCACAAGACCGTTATTGTATGCAAATTACTTCTAGTTGGAATCCACAAGATGGACACCTTTGAATTTCCCCCAGAAGGACACTGCAGGGCGTACTCGCTGCGCTGCTTTTCCGATGATTTCTTGGAAGCCGTCTCTACATTGACCAGTCCATGGTGGAACTCCATCATGGAGCTGCTCCAAATATGCTAATTAGCGTTCTTTCGTTGTTGGGTCTTTGTTGGTTTCTTAGTGGGTGGCTTGGTTATATTCTTGGATTTGTTTGATGTTGTCAATTACAGACCTTCATAGTCAGCAATGTAGACAGCGTTTCTTAGCCAGTCCTAACTACATGATAGAACTCACAGTTCGTGCTGCCCAGCTTCAGCATGAGAAAATGGATTTGTGTTGTTAGTCATTACCACTCTTGGACATCCATGTGCAACAAACGACCAAGCAAATTTGTATTTAACCAGTGGTTTGAGAGGGGATGACTGCGGTATGCCTATTTTCCGTATATTTACTTCAGCACTTTTCAGCAGTGTGTGAAGCATTGAGCCAACAAATGAGCTACACATGTAGTCAAACACTGCCGGTTGGCGCCTACAGGGGGTTCTGCCAAGCATACGACGGAGTTTGTCACCATCAAAATTCGTTCTTTATCACCATAGAGTGATTGCACGTGATGGCACAAGGCATGATAAACACTATATATATTCCGCTAGCTGGTTGCACATCAATATCTAGTATACAATCTTTGAATCGCATTGACTGCCCTTGTATATGTTTTTTTACCTACTTCAATCTATGTTCAAGCATCACTAGTTCTCATATAATGTTCTTAGGAGCAATCAACTTTTTAAATATTAACGCCTAGTCTACTATTTTCTCAGCGCTTGAGAGGTCAACTAATATCTTTGCATGTGGTGGGCTCGCCTCGCCAACGGCTTGTCGATGACAAACGTTTGCAGCCGACTTCGGAGGATTTTTCACCGCACAAGACCGGTGGCCTCCGTGATATTCCGTGATCCTCCATGTGATCCACCAAGATGTCTTGGAAAAAAAAGATGGATCTGAACTCGACACTTGGGACCACCTTGGGATCCTTGGGCAGTTCTTTGGAGTTTTCTATGGTTTACCTACCAGATCCTATCAGTATGATATGAGATTCATAGGACTCATTGTAAAAATTGATATACCTGTGATCTCTGCAAGTCAGAGACCTTGACGGATCTTTGCACATGCGGGCTGGTCTTTCCCAGCGGTGCAACCCATCAGTTTAGATCTCCGAAATATAAACAAAAGGAAAAAACGTTGGCAAAATCTCCACAGCTGGTCTGCATGGCACCATTTGTGGGAATTGTTTATCAAACATGCTGGCCAATCATGGCTTATCCTGATGGAGATGTTGTTTCATTGCCGTGGATTCATGTTCTCCCAGGGAATTCTTGGGATGGCTTGATTCTTGGAATTTTTTTCTCACTGAGGTTTGTTGAATGATTGATCTCTCGACCCAGAATACACATTACCCAGCCTGACCACCATGACGCCCAAGATTGATAGTACTGGCCATGGCCAAATGGTGAATCAGTACATATTAGTAATGATTGCTACTGCCTTTTATGCACATACTCCTATAGCTTTATCACCAAATGTGCTCGACAAAAACAGCCAGGGTAGAAAACCTCAACGATGTTGACCATCTTGAGGAATTTGGCACTAGCATATTTTGGGATACAATGATGTCGAGCCATACTGAGTCTACTTACGACTTTTCAAAGATGATATTGCGAGTCTGGGTCGCCACCCCCGTTAGATTTGTTTCACTCAACTGTGCGACCTTGGAGCTGTCCATGAAGCGCATGACCAAAGCACAGGTCCCCAAACTGTATGTCGGACTGCAAAACAGAAAGACAACATTGCTCAACATACGTGAAACAGCATGTGGCAATCTCAAAAAACGATTTTACTGGTTAATGTCGTATATATGTTTGTATATATATATATATTTAGATATACACAAGTTGTTTAACACGGTTTGTGATGGGTTTAACGGTTTAAAATGGTTTGGTCCATGGTTTTGAGCCCAGAAAGGTGCAGGCAACGCTGCCTTCGTTACCGCTGTGCCGTTGCGGCCACCCGGGGCTTCGACTTGATGTTTCTGCTGCGCTTTTGGTTGTTACTAGTGCTGTTCGTATTTTCTAGTAGTATCAAATGGTTAGTTATGGTTGGTTAATAATGGTTGTTAATTTTCTAGTGGTCAGTGACTATTCGTAGCAACTGGTTACTTATAGTTGGTTAATAATGGTTGATATTGCTTGTTGATAACGGACAATCATGCTTGATCCTTATGGTTAGGTAGTGCTCGGTAATGAACCGTTGGTAATGGTGAATGACGCTTAATTGATTAGTAACGGGTACATGGTTAATTAACAATGATGTTTGACAGTGATTAGTACTGGCAAACAGCACTAATCAACAGTGGTCAGCAATGATTGATCATGTTGAGTTTGCTACTTTGACTGGAAATGACAAGTTCAGATCTCTAAGTTTTTGTGACTTGGAGAATGGTCCTGCTGCCCCTGCATGGGATTACAGTTCCGCCCGTGCACAAAGTCGGGGCATAGATCCTTCAGTCCGAACCCGCTGGGGCTCAAGAATTTTGATGATTACATCATGCATGGTTGTTATATACTCGACGGGTTGGCAGATGGCTACATAGGACAGGCGAAGACCCATGATTATGTTCATGGCATGTTCTGGTATGTGCAATCACGATTGTCATGTTTGTTACCTCCATGATTTATATGATCAACATGTTTGCTCCTCATCATCATCATCATCATCATCATCATCATCATCATCATCATCATCGTCAGATGTAAATTCCATTGATACTCACCCAGGGCTTCTGCAGCATGTTTTCAGGGGTACCCCTTGATGGCATTTTCAGTGGCCATTGATCATCATTAGTGTGGGCAGGTCATCCTCCGTGATTGTTTTTAAGCAGTCTATTTTGCGCTCATTTGTTGGTGATGAACCAGTCTCAGCTGGAAAGATTGGATTTTGAAGGATGACATCCCTTCCCATCCATCTTTCTGCAGTCGTCCTTGCGCAGTGGTGCGTGACTCATGAGAGCTTGGCACTTGGTAAAAACCATGCTTGAGGACAAAGTGCTCGATCCAAGACCAACCAACCGCACAATCAAATCACTGCCGTGGATGAACTTCTGGAAGGGAGAGGAAGGTGGTGCAGGTTATAGTGCAGCATGTATTCTCCAAGATTTCTAGAACATTCTTCACGGTGTTGGTTTACTTGGGAACAGGCATGGAATCCAGAATTCTATGAGATAGCAGATTCAGCTTTGGAGATGACATGAATGTCTTTATCCAGCCACACGATGTTTTCTATGAACATTATAAAACACTATAACAGAATATAAACATGGCTCCAATCAAATCATTTCTTCTAGACTTGCTTTAAGCATATAAACCATTCATTTTGTGTACGCTCATAGAAACTCCAACATGTTTGTTCCCCAAACCAACGAGCTGATTTCCAGTTGGTGGCTGGTCTCAACGAAGTTGACACCAGGAAATGTTTCTGGAAACGCCCCCCCCCTTGCGGTCGCGGATCCCGCGGTCTCCACCAAGTGAGCCCACCGCTGGATGACGGCGACGACATGACGACTGTGGGACATGGCGATTGGGCTAAAGCACAAAGTCGCTACTTGAAACTTGAAACATTTGTAACCATCTACATCATTTTTATATACACATATTTATATATATATATATATATTAATTATATAGAGACTATTTTTTGTGTTTGTTGTTTTCGTGGCTGGGTTCCAAACATATTCATGAGCCATATTGCGATAGTTGTCCTGAATAGTAGATCATTGTAGATTCAGTAGATATATGCACAGTATGTAGATTCAGTAGATATATGTAGATAGATATACTTCTATCAGAGTTTAAAATGAGTTCAAATATCATTCAGCATTATAGCTTCAGCATGAGATGTCATATCCCTGCACATCTCATATAAATAAATACAATACAGTATCAGTGCGGCCATACCCCAGGAGTCAAAACTGGAGCTTTGTCCAGAGAACATGCGCGCGAAACAAAAGAAAACAAGCTGGGAGGGTAAGCGCCTTAACCTGTAGGATGAACGGTGCGTGTCTGTTGATTCTATTTATTTGGTTGGTTTATTCCACAGCTATGAATCACCAAGCACCCTTGATGAGCCAAGGGTTTCGCCTGCACCTGCGATGGCTTGGCGATGCTTCCTATTCTC
The DNA here is from genome assembly GCA_009767595.1 of Symbiodinium kawagutii. NCBI lineage: Eukaryota > Dinophyceae > Suessiales > Symbiodiniaceae > Symbiodinium > Symbiodinium kawagutii. The sequence goes on along the minus strand of VSDK01014425.1, from coordinate 99,936 downwards.
AGATTGGTGTCGTGAGTGCCTTGGGGTGCCAAGAAAAAATGTTGGCACCATTTTCGATCTACATGAATCTTCGACCCCCAAGATCGTGATTCCCTTTGGGGGTCTCAGATTTACATAGATCGGATTCTACAGATCATGGAGATCCATTTGGGACAGCAGGAGTCCATGATCCGATGTGTGAGTCTCACTGACTTTTGGCTCGGTAGAAGCAGAACACAATGAATGCAGGACACCAGACATCAGACAGACTGTGACAACGAATGGACTTGACAAGGATTTGGCGTCTACCAATCCAATGCCCAAACATGTAGAGACTGTTTGTAAGCTTCCAATCTGTTTGTTTCCTCAACATGTTTGTTTTTTTTCTTTCCAACAGCAAATCTAGTGACACAATATGATAGATGGTTGAATCATGGTTTCAAAAAATCGTGGAAAAACCCACAGACAGACACCTTTGCTGCAAAACCAAGCTACTAAATTCAGCCTATCCCGCGTGCACATGGCTGTAGAAGGGGCCCTACTGGTAACGAGCTTCGAGACGCGCACTGGCCATGCACGATGCCATGGCCTTCCTCCAGGTCGAAGCTCTGCCATGGTACATATACACATCATATTGCATTAGCATTTACCGTGTTGTTTGACGATATATACAATTTCAATTCCTGTTTAGTATTGCTTTGATTTACCTGTGTTTGCGTTTTGACATTTTGATTCTACAACCTTATTACAAAATTATCACTTTTATTTTTCAGATGCACATAGTATATATATATATATATTTATATATATATATTGAAGACATGTACAGTCCATATTTACCCACAGCCAACACGGTTGTACCACGCTACTTTTGGCTCAAGCAAAACAGCGCTCCGCAGCGCTGTGTGCGATCGATAATATCCTTTCATGGTAGCGCGGAAGCCTGGTGAATCAGAGGCTGACTACGAAAGGAGGAAAAGAGATTTGGGCCACGGAAGGGTCCGAGAGGTGAAACTCAGCTCCTCGGAAGAGGAGGAGGAG
>VSDK01014425.1:61881-74768 GCA_009767595.1 Symbiodinium kawagutii | reverse complement strand
TGTTGTTGTTGTTGTTGTTGTTGTTGTTGTTCTTGATGTTGTTCTTGTAGTTGTCGTTGTTGTGCGATTTTTGCCTTGATAACGGCCAAAAACCATGGTGTTTGCATGATTTTCCGCGCGGTGCAGCGACAAAACCACGCAAATACCACGCTTTTTTGTCTGCGACCTGCCAAAAAGCGTGTTTTTGCCATGGTTTTTCGCGCGCTGCAGCCAAAACCATGGTATTTGCGACGTTTTTGCGTGGGAGCGTCCAAAAACATCGGTACTTGCGAGGCTTTTGACACATAGCGGAACATGCGCTGACAAGGCCCATGTGGCAAAAACCACGCGTTTTACCACGTTTTCCGTCACCGCAGCAACAAAAAATCCATCAAAAACCGCCCTTTTTGAACCCGAGTTGGGGCCCATGTTCCGTCCATGTTGATCATCTTACAGCATCTTGCGGCGTCTTAGAACGATGTTGGCTTATGTTGACCTTATTTTGTCAATTTTTCCGATTTTTTCCCGTCCCCTGAGCCAAAAACGTAGAAAAACCCATAGTTTTTCAACGTCGCCAAGTTCGCCGCTGGGGCCGCCGACGGCCACGAAACCCTGTAAAACGCGATGTTTTTGAAGCATATGAGCAAAAAACACCGTAAATTACGGTGGCGTAGGTGGTTCGGGGGTCGACCGGGGGTGGTCGGCGGCAGGGGTGGCCAACCCATACCTTCGGTAGGTGACCGAAGGGCCTCCGGCACAAGCACGGGCACCGGGCCGGCGCCCGGATTAAGGGCTTACGCCCAAGAGCCGGGCGCCGGCCAGCTCGGGTAGGAAGACCCAAGAAAAGACGTGCAAGGTAACTAACAAAAACTTTGCAAAAAACATTCATGCGAAAACCGGAGCCCCCGGGGTTTCGTCGGAGTGCGAAGTCTAGGAATCGAGGGAGGCCGACCCTATTTTGTTGAAGCCTAACCGGGTGTGAAACGCCGACCCCAGATGGAGGATGAAGTATATAGAGTTTAGGCTGAAGTATATTGAGCAAAGTGTTTAGAGCAAGCATTAGTTGGAACAGTGTTGGGTTATATTACGTTAAGTGTTCCGTTGGTGTAATTTGTTGGGCATGTAATTGGTTTGATGTTTGTATGAGTGAATTAATGTTGATGTTGTGGTTTCCGTGGGTATTTCGCGGATATAGATGTTTTGTTTCTTTTGTTGTTGTTTGGTGTTGTTGTTGCTGTTTTTGACTGTTGTTTTTACTGCTGTTGTTAGATTCGTTTTTTTTTTTTGTGGTTGGTGTTGTTTGTTGTTGTTAACGTTATGATGTTGTTGATGTTGTTATTGTTGTTGTTGTTGGTTGCCGTTGTGGTTGTCGTCGTCTGTGTTATTTGTTTTTCTTATGTTGATTTCGGATGGTAGTTTGTGGTGTTTGTGACGGTTCCTGGCATCTTGACGTTGGAATGTGGCTGGAGCAGATGGTCGGAGGCAGAGCATTGCTCAGCTCCAGGCATTTGCAAATGGGGTATATCATTGTCAGTGCTTGTGTGCTTGTGGCCTTTTTTTTTGCCGTGAGCGAGAACGCGGTCAGCAGAAGTCGAGAGTGGAAAGAGGCGTGGACAGGGAGGGAAGAGGGCGGAAGTGAGTGCAAGATGATTTTCACGAAAGCTGTGGGACGGAAGGAAATGAAGAGATATAAAAGGAGAATGGAGGTTGTAGAGAGAGACGCAGGGGTTTAGGTTGAAATTGTTTATGTGGTGATTGAGAATGAGAGGATGAGGAACGGTTAATGATTAGCTGCATGGATGCATGATTCTGGTCAGGTAGACGTGGAGCAAGATGGACTGGCATTCCGATGAGCTGGTGGATACAATCAGGCTCGGTGGTTTGAAGTGTTGAGTGGAGGAAGTAAGAAAGAAAGAAGACATTTGTTGTAAATAAAAGTGGTAGATTCACGGAAACGGAATCAGAATGGATGGTGTAGGATGGTGAGGGAATGGGTTGGGACTGGGGAGGGGATGGACTGCAAGCCGTTCTCTTACGCCAGTGCTGTGCCATCTTGGCAGTAGCTCTCGGGGTGCCGAAGGGTACGACCGGGACTCGGTGCCGAAGGGTACTGAGCTGGTGAGATAGCCAGTGCCGTTGCTGTAATGACAACGGTATCCTCGGGGTGTCGGAAGATACGACCGGGACTTGGTGCCGAAGGGTACTGAGCTGGCTTTGCCACCGTCGTTTGTCAGTGACACCCAGGTACGCTTGGGGTTCGGTGCCGAAGGGTACTGAGGTGGCCTTTGTTTCACGTTTCCCAGCGCTGTTTGTCTGCAGCATCCCAGGATTGGGAATCGGTGCCGAAGGGTACTGAGCTGGGTTTTTCGCCACTGCTGTGTTTTTTCAGCGTCCCAGGGTGCCGAAGGGTACGACTGGGAGTCGGTGCCGAAGGGTACTGAGGTGGCATTTGTTTCACGTTTCCCAGCGCTGTTTGTCTGCAGCATCCCAGGATTGGGAATCGGTGCCGAAGGGTACTGAGCTGGGTTTTTCGCCACTGCTGTGTTTTTTCAGCGTCCCAGGGTGCCGAAGGGTACGACTGGGAGTCGGTGCCGAAGGGTACTGAGGTGGCATTTGTTTCACGTTTCCCAGCGCTGTTTGTCTGCAGCATCCCAGGATTGGGAATCGGTGCCGAAGGGTACTGAGCTGGGTTTTTCGCCACTGCTGTGTTTTTTCAGCGTCCCAGGGTGCCGAAGGGTACGACTGGGAGTCGGTGCCGAAGGGTACTGAGGTGGCATTTGTTTCACGTTTCCCAGCGCTGTTTGTCTGCAGCATCCCAGGATTGGGAATCGGTGCCGAAGGGTACTGAGCTGGGTTTTTCGCCACTGCTGTGTTTTTTCAGCGTCCCAGGGTGCCGAAGGGTACGACTGGGAGTCGGTGCCGAAGGGTACTGAGGTGGCATTTGTTTCACGTTTCCCAGCGCTGTTTGTCTGCAGCATCCCAGGATTGGGAATCGGTGCCGAAGGGTACTGAGCTGGGTTTTTCGCCACTGCTGTGTTTTTTCAGCGTCCCAGGGTGCCGAAGGGTACGACTGGGAGTCGGTGCCGAAGGGTACTGAGGTGGCATTTGTTTCACGTTTCCCAGCGCTGTTTGTCTGCAGCATCCCAGGATTGGGAATCGGTGCCGAAGGGTACTGAGCTGGGTTTTTCGCCACTGCTGTGTTTTTTCAGCGTCCCAGGGTGCCGAAGGGTACGACTGGGAGTCGGTGCCGAAGGGTACTGAGGTGGCATTTGTTTCACGTTTCCCAGCGCTGTTTGTCTGCAGCATCCCAGGATTGGGAATCGGTGCCGAAGGGTACTGAGCTGGGTTTTTCGCCACTGCTGTGTTTTTTCAGCGTCCCAGGGTGCCGAAGGGTACGACTGGGAGTCGGTGCCGAAGGGTACTGAGGTGGCATTTGTTTCACGTTTCCCAGCGCTGTTTGTCTGCAGCATCCCAGGATTGGGAATCGGTGCCGAAGGGTACTGAGCTGGGTTTTTCGCCACTGCTGTGTTTTTTCAGCGTCCCAGGGTGCCGAAGGGTACGACTGGGAGTCGGTGCCGAAGGGTACTGAGGTGGCATTTGTTTCACGTTTCCCAGCGCTGTTTGTCTGCAGCATCCCAGGATTGGGAATCGGTGCCGAAGGGTACTGAGCTGGGTTTTTCGCCACTGCTGTGTTTTTTCAGCGTCCCAGGGTGCCGAAGGGTACGACTGGGAGTCGGTGCCGAAGGGTACTGAGGTGGCATTTGTTTCACGTTTCCCAGCGCTGTTTGTCTGCAGCATCCCAGGATTGGGAATCGGTGCCGAAGGGTACTGAGCTGGGTTTTTCGCCACTGCTGTGTTTTTTCAGCGTCCCAGGGTGCCGAAGGGTACGACTGGGAGTCGGTGCCGAAGGGTACTGAGGTGGCATTTGTTTCACGTTTCCCAGCGCTGTTTGTCTGCAGCATCCCAGGATTGGGAATCGGTGCCGAAGGGTACTGAGCTGGGTTTTTCGCCACTGCTGTGTTTTTTCAGCGTCCCAGGGTGCCGAAGGGTACGACTGGGAGTCGGTGCCGAAGGGTACTGAGGTGGCATTTGTTTCACGTTTCCCAGCGCTGTTTGTCTGCAGCATCCCAGGATTGGGAATCGGTGCCGAAGGGTACTGAGCTGGGTTTTTCGCCACTGCTGTGTTTTTTCAGCGTCCCAGGGTGCCGAAGGGTACGACTGGGAGTCGGTGCCGAAGGGTACTGAGGTGGCATTTGTTTCACGTTTCCCAGCGCTGTTTGTCTGCAGCATCCCAGGATTGGGAATCGGTGCCGAAGGGTACTGAGCTGGGTTTTTCGCCACTGCTGTGTTTTTTCAGCGTCCCAGGGTGCCGAAGGGTACGACTGGGAGTCGGTGCCGAAGGGTACTGAGGTGGCATTTGTTTCACGTTTCCCAGCGCTGTTTGTCTGCAGCATCCCAGGATTGGGAATCGGTGCCGAAGGGTACTGAGCTGGGTTTTTCGCCACTGCTGTGTTTTTTCAGCGTCCCAGGGTGCCGAAGGGTACGACTGGGAGTCGGTGCCGAAGGGTACTGAGGTGGCATTTGTTTCACGTTTCCCAGCGCTGTTTGTCTGCAGCATCCCAGGATTGGGAATCGGTGCCGAAGGGTACTGAGCTGGGTTTTTCGCCACTGCTGTGTTTTTTCAGCGTCCCAGGGTGCCGAAGGGTACGACTGGGAGTCGGTGCCGAAGGGTACTGAGGTGGCATTTGTTTCACGTTTCCCAGCGCTGTTTGTCTGCAGCATCCCAGGATTGGGAATCGGTGCCGAAGGGTACTGAGCTGGGTTTTTCGCCACTGCTGTGTTTTTTCAGCGTCCCAGGGTGCCGAAGGGTACGACTGGGAGTCGGTGCCGAAGGGTACTGAGGTGGCATTTGTTTCACGTTTCCCAGCGCTGTTTGTCTGCAGCATCCCAGGATTGGGAATCGGTGCCGAAGGGTACTGAGCTGGGTTTTTCGCCACTGCTGTGTTTTTTCAGCGTCCCAGGGTGCCGAAGGGTACGACTGGGAGTCGGTGCCGAAGGGTACTGAGGTGGCATTTGTTTCACGTTTCCCAGCGCTGTTTGTCTGCAGCATCCCAGGATTGGGAATCGGTGCCGAAGGGTACTGAGCTGGGTTTTTCGCCACTGCTGTGTTTTTTCAGCGTCCCAGGGTGCCGAAGGGTACGACTGGGAGTCGGTGCCGAAGGGTACTGAGGTGGCATTTGTTTCACGTTTCCCAGCGCTGTTTGTCTGCAGCATCCCAGGATTGGGAATCGGTGCCGAAGGGTACTGAGCTGGGTTTTTCGCCACTGCTGTGTTTTTTCAGCGTCCCAGGGTGCCGAAGGGTACGACTGGGAGTCGGTGCCGAAGGGTACTGAGGTGGCATTTGTTTCACGTTTCCCAGCGCTGTTTGTCTGCAGCATCCCAGGATTGGGAATCGGTGCCGAAGGGTACTGAGCTGGGTTTTTCGCCACTGCTGTGTTTTTTCAGCGTCCCAGGGTGCCGAAGGGTACGACTGGGAGTCGGTGCCGAAGGGTACTGAGGTGGCATTTGTTTCACGTTTCCCAGCGCTGTTTGTCTGCAGCATCCCAGGATTGGGAATCGGTGCCGAAGGGTACTGAGCTGGGTTTTTCGCCACTGCTGTGTTTTTTCAGCGTCCCAGGGTGCCGAAGGGTACGACTGGGAGTCGGTGCCGAAGGGTACTGAGGTGGCATTTGTTTCACGTTTCCCAGCGCTGTTTGTCTGCAGCATCCCAGGATTGGGAATCGGTGCCGAAGGGTACTGAGCTGGGTTTTTCGCCACTGCTGTGTTTTTTCAGCGTCCCAGGGTGCCGAAGGGTACGACTGGGAGTCGGTGCCGAAGGGTACTGAGGTGGCATTTGTTTCACGTTTCCCAGCGCTGTTTGTCTGCAGCATCCCAGGATTGGGAATCGGTGCCGAAGGGTACTGAGCTGGGTTTTTCGCCACTGCTGTGTTTTTTCAGCGTCCCAGGGTGCCGAAGGGTACGACTGGGAGTCGGTGCCGAAGGGTACTGAGGTGGCATTTGTTTCACGTTTCCCAGCGCTGTTTGTCTGCAGCATCCCAGGATTGGGAATCGGTGCCGAAGGGTACTGAGCTGGGTTTTTCGCCACTGCTGTGTTTTTTCAGCGTCCCAGGGTGCCGAAGGGTACGACTGGGAGTCGGTGCCGAAGGGTACTGAGGTGGCATTTGTTTCACGTTTCCCAGCGCTGTTTGTCTGCAGCATCCCAGGATTGGGAATCGGTGCCGAAGGGTACTGAGCTGGGTTTTTCGCCACTGCTGTGTTTTTTCAGCGTCCCAGGGTGCCGAAGGGTACGACTGGGAGTCGGTGCCGAAGGGTACTGAGGTGGCATTTGTTTCACGTTTCCCAGCGCTGTTTGTCTGCAGCATCCCAGGATTGGGAATCGGTGCCGAAGGGTACTGAGCTGGGTTTTTCGCCACTGCTGTGTTTTTTCAGCGTCCCAGGGTGCCGAAGGGTACGACTGGGAGTCGGTGCCGAAGGGTACTGAGGTGGCATTTGTTTCACGTTTCCCAGCGCTGTTTGTCTGCAGCATCCCAGGATTGGGAATCGGTGCCGAAGGGTACTGAGCTGGGTTTTTCGCCACTGCTGTGTTTTTTCAGCGTCCCAGGGTGCCGAAGGGTACGACTGGGAGTCGGTGCCGAAGGGTACTGAGGTGGCATTTGTTTCACGTTTCCCAGCGCTGTTTGTCTGCAGCATCCCAGGATTGGGAATCGGTGCCGAAGGGTACTGAGCTGGGTTTTTCGCCACTGCTGTGTTTTTTCAGCGTCCCAGGGTGCCGAAGGGTACGACTGGGAGTCGGTGCCGAAGGGTACTGAGGTGGCATTTGTTTCACGTTTCCCAGCGCTGTTTGTCTGCAGCATCCCAGGATTGGGAATCGGTGCCGAAGGGTACTGAGCTGGGTTTTTCGCCACTGCTGTGTTTTTTCAGCGTCCCAGGGTGCCGAAGGGTACGACTGGGAGTCGGTGCCGAAGGGTACTGAGGTGGCATTTGTTTCACGTTTCCCAGCGCTGTTTGTCTGCAGCATCCCAGGATTGGGAATCGGTGCCGAAGGGTACTGAGCTGGGTTTTTCGCCACTGCTGTGTTTTTTCAGCGTCCCAGGGTGCCGAAGGGTACGACTGGGAGTCGGTGCCGAAGGGTACTGAGGTGGCATTTGTTTCACGTTTCCCAGCGCTGTTTGTCTGCAGCATCCCAGGATTGGGAATCGGTGCCGAAGGGTACTGAGCTGGGTTTTTCGCCACTGCTGTGTTTTTTCAGCGTCCCAGGGTGCCGAAGGGTACGACTGGGAGTCGGTGCCGAAGGGTACTGAGGTGGCATTTGTTTCACGTTTCCCAGCGCTGTTTGTCTGCAGCATCCCAGGATTGGGAATCGGTGCCGAAGGGTACTGAGCTGGGTTTTTCGCCACTGCTGTGTTTTTTCAGCGTCCCAGGGTGCCGAAGGGTACGACTGGGAGTCGGTGCCGAAGGGTACTGAGGTGGCATTTGTTTCACGTTTCCCAGCGCTGTTTGTCTGCAGCATCCCAGGATTGGGAATCGGTGCCGAAGGGTACTGAGCTGGGTTTTTCGCCACTGCTGTGTTTTTTCAGCGTCCCAGGGTGCCGAAGGGTACGACTGGGAGTCGGTGCCGAAGGGTACTGAGGTGGCATTTGTTTCACGTTTCCCAGCGCTGTTTGTCTGCAGCATCCCAGGATTGGGAATCGGTGCCGAAGGGTACTGAGCTGGGTTTTTCGCCACTGCTGTGTTTTTTCAGCGTCCCAGGGTGCCGAAGGGTACGACTGGGAGTCGGTGCCGAAGGGTACTGAGGTGGCATTTGTTTCACGTTTCCCAGCGCTGTTTGTCTGCAGCATCCCAGGATTGGGAATCGGTGCCGAAGGGTACTGAGCTGGGTTTTTCGCCACTGCTGTGTTTTTTCAGCGTCCCAGGGTGCCGAAGGGTACGACTGGGAGTCGGTGCCGAAGGGTACTGAGGTGGCATTTGTTTCACGTTTCCCAGCGCTGTTTGTCTGCAGCATCCCAGGATTGGGAATCGGTGCCGAAGGGTACTGAGCTGGGTTTTTCGCCACTGCTGTGTTTTTTCAGCGTCCCAGGGTGCCGAAGGGTACGACTGGGAGTCGGTGCCGAAGGGTACTGAGGTGGCATTTGTTTCACGTTTCCCAGCGCTGTTTGTCTGCAGCATCCCAGGATTGGGAATCGGTGCCGAAGGGTACTGAGCTGGGTTTTTCGCCACTGCTGTGTTTTTTCAGCGTCCCAGGGTGCCGAAGGGTACGACTGGGAGTCGGTGCCGAAGGGTACTGAGGTGGCATTTGTTTCACGTTTCCCAGCGCTGTTTGTCTGCAGCATCCCAGGATTGGGAATCGGTGCCGAAGGGTACTGAGCTGGGTTTTTCGCCACTGCTGTGTTTTTTCAGCGTCCCAGGGTGCCGAAGGGTACGACTGGGAGTCGGTGCCGAAGGGTACTGAGGTGGCATTTGTTTCACGTTTCCCAGCGCTGTTTGTCTGCAGCATCCCAGGATTGGGAATCGGTGCCGAAGGGTACTGAGCTGGGTTTTTCGCCACTGCTGTGTTTTTTCAGCGTCCCAGGGTGCCGAAGGGTACGACTGGGAGTCGGTGCCGAAGGGTACTGAGGTGGCATTTGTTTCACGTTTCCCAGCGCTGTTTGTCTGCAGCATCCCAGGATTGGGAATCGGTGCCGAAGGGTACTGAGCTGGGTTTTTCGCCACTGCTGTGTTTTTTCAGCGTCCCAGGGTGCCGAAGGGTACGACTGGGAGTCGGTGCCGAAGGGTACTGAGGTGGCATTTGTTTCACGTTTCCCAGCGCTGTTTGTCTGCAGCATCCCAGGATTGGGAATCGGTGCCGAAGGGTACTGAGCTGGGTTTTTCGCCACTGCTGTGTTTTTTCAGCGTCCCAGGGTGCCGAAGGGTACGACTGGGAGTCGGTGCCGAAGGGTACTGAGGTGGCATTTGTTTCACGTTTCCCAGCGCTGTTTGTCTGCAGCATCCCAGGATTGGGAATCGGTGCCGAAGGGTACTGAGCTGGGTTTTTCGCCACTGCTGTGTTTTTTCAGCGTCCCAGGGTGCCGAAGGGTACGACTGGGAGTCGGTGCCGAAGGGTACTGAGGTGGCATTTGTTTCACGTTTCCCAGCGCTGTTTGTCTGCAGCATCCCAGGATTGGGAATCGGTGCCGAAGGGTACTGAGCTGGGTTTTTCGCCACTGCTGTGTTTTTTCAGCGTCCCAGGGTGCCGAAGGGTACGACTGGGAGTCGGTGCCGAAGGGTACTGAGGTGGCATTTGTTTCACGTTTCCCAGCGCTGTTTGTCTGCAGCATCCCAGGATTGGGAATCGGTGCCGAAGGGTACTGAGCTGGGTTTTTCGCCACTGCTGTGTTTTTTCAGCGTCCCAGGGTGCCGAAGGGTACGACTGGGAGTCGGTGCCGAAGGGTACTGAGGTGGCATTTGTTTCACGTTTCCCAGCGCTGTTTGTCTGCAGCATCCCAGGATTGGGAATCGGTGCCGAAGGGTACTGAGCTGGGTTTTTCGCCACTGCTGTGTTTTTTCAGCGTCCCAGGGTGCCGAAGGGTACGACTGGGAGTCGGTGCCGAAGGGTACTGAGGTGGCATTTGTTTCACGTTTCCCAGCGCTGTTTGTCTGCAGCATCCCAGGATTGGGAATCGGTGCCGAAGGGTACTGAGCTGGGTTTTTCGCCACTGCTGTGTTTTTTCAGCGTCCCAGGGTGCCGAAGGGTACGACTGGGAGTCGGTGCCGAAGGGTACTGAGGTGGCATTTGTTTCACGTTTCCCAGCGCTGTTTGTCTGCAGCATCCCAGGATTGGGAATCGGTGCCGAAGGGTACTGAGCTGGGTTTTTCGCCACTGCTGTGTTTTTTCAGCGTCCCAGGGTGCCGAAGGGTACGACTGGGAGTCGGTGCCGAAGGGTACTGAGGTGGCATTTGTTTCACGTTTCCCAGCGCTGTTTGTCTGCAGCATCCCAGGATTGGGAATCGGTGCCGAAGGGTACTGAGCTGGGTTTTTCGCCACTGCTGTGTTTTTTCAGCGTCCCAGGGTGCCGAAGGGTACGACTGGGAGTCGGTGCCGAAGGGTACTGAGGTGGCATTTGTTTCACGTTTCCCAGCGCTGTTTGTCTGCAGCATCCCAGGATTGGGAATCGGTGCCGAAGGGTACTGAGCTGGGTTTTTCGCCACTGCTGTGTTTTTTCAGCGTCCCAGGGTGCCGAAGGGTACGACTGGGAGTCGGTGCCGAAGGGTACTGAGGTGGCATTTGTTTCACGTTTCCCAGCGCTGTTTGTCTGCAGCATCCCAGGATTGGGAATCGGTGCCGAAGGGTACTGAGCTGGGTTTTTCGCCACTGCTGTGTTTTTTCAGCGTCCCAGGGTGCCGAAGGGTACGACTGGGAGTCGGTGCCGAAGGGTACTGAGGTGGCATTTGTTTCACGTTTCCCAGCGCTGTTTGTCTGCAGCATCCCAGGATTGGGAATCGGTGCCGAAGGGTACTGAGCTGGGTTTTTCGCCACTGCTGTGTTTTTTCAGCGTCCCAGGGTGCCGAAGGGTACGACTGGGAGTCGGTGCCGAAGGGTACTGAGGTGGCATTTGTTTCACGTTTCCCAGCGCTGTTTGTCTGCAGCATCCCAGGATTGGGAATCGGTGCCGAAGGGTACTGAGCTGGGTTTTTCGCCACTGCTGTGTTTTTTCAGCGTCCCAGGGTGCCGAAGGGTACGACTGGGAGTCGGTGCCGAAGGGTACTGAGGTGGCATTTGTTTCACGTTTCCCAGCGCTGTTTGTCTGCAGCATCCCAGGATTGGGAATCGGTGCCGAAGGGTACTGAGCTGGGTTTTTCGCCACTGCTGTGTTTTTTCAGCGTCCCAGGGTGCCGAAGGGTACGACTGGGAGTCGGTGCCGAAGGGTACTGAGGTGGCATTTGTTTCACGTTTCCCAGCGCTGTTTGTCTGCAGCATCCCAGGATTGGGAATCGGTGCCGAAGGGTACTGAGCTGGGTTTTTCGCCACTGCTGTGTTTTTTCAGCGTCCCAGGGTGCCGAAGGGTACGACTGGGAGTCGGTGCCGAAGGGTACTGAGGTGGCATTTGTTTCACGTTTCCCAGCGCTGTTTGTCTGCAGCATCCCAGGATTGGGAATCGGTGCCGAAGGGTACTGAGCTGGGTTTTTCGCCACTGCTGTGTTTTTTCAGCGTCCCAGGGTGCCGAAGGGTACGACTGGGAGTCGGTGCCGAAGGGTACTGAGGTGGCATTTGTTTCACGTTTCCCAGCGCTGTTTGTCTGCAGCATCCCAGGATTGGGAATCGGTGCCGAAGGGTACTGAGCTGGGTTTTTCGCCACTGCTGTGTTTTTTCAGCGTCCCAGGGTGCCGAAGGGTACGACTGGGAGTCGGTGCCGAAGGGTACTGAGGTGGCATTTGTTTCACGTTTCCCAGCGCTGTTTGTCTGCAGCATCCCAGGATTGGGAATCGGTGCCGAAGGGTACTGAGCTGGGTTTTTCGCCACTGCTGTGTTTTTTCAGCGTCCCAGGGTGCCGAAGGGTACGACTGGGAGTCGGTGCCGAAGGGTACTGAGGTGGCATTTGTTTCACGTTTCCCAGCGCTGTTTGTCTGCAGCATCCCAGGATTGGGAATCGGTGCCGAAGGGTACTGAGCTGGGTTTTTCGCCACTGCTGTGTTTTTTCAGCGTCCCAGGGTGCCGAAGGGTACGACTGGGAGTCGGTGCCGAAGGGTACTGAGGTGGCATTTGTTTCACGTTTCCCAGCGCTGTTTGTCTGCAGCATCCCAGGATTGGGAATCGGTGCCGAAGGGTACTGAGCTGGGTTTTTCGCCACTGCTGTGTTTTTTCAGCGTCCCAGGGTGCCGAAGGGTACGACTGGGAGTCGGTGCCGAAGGGTACTGAGGTGGCATTTGTTTCACGTTTCCCAGCGCTGTTTGTCTGCAGCATCCCAGGATTGGGAATCGGTGCCGAAGGGTACTGAGCTGGGTTTTTCGCCACTGCTGTGTTTTTTCAGCGTCCCAGGGTGCCGAAGGGTACGACTGGGAGTCGGTGCCGAAGGGTACTGAGGTGGCATTTGTTTCACGTTTCCCAGCGCTGTTTGTCTGCAGCATCCCAGGATTGGGAATCGGTGCCGAAGGGTACTGAGCTGGGTTTTTCGCCACTGCTGTGTTTTTTCAGCGTCCCAGGGTGCCGAAGGGTACGACTGGGAGTCGGTGCCGAAGGGTACTGAGGTGGCATTTGTTTCACGTTTCCCAGCGCTGTTTGTCTGCAGCATCCCAGGATTGGGAATCGGTGCCGAAGGGTACTGAGCTGGGTTTTTCGCCACTGCTGTGTTTTTTCAGCGTCCCAGGGTGCCGAAGGGTACGACTGGGAGTCGGTGCCGAAGGGTACTGAGGTGGCATTTGTTTCACGTTTCCCAGCGCTGTTTGTCTGCAGCATCCCAGGATTGGGAATCGGTGCCGAAGGGTACTGAGCTGGGTTTTTCGCCACTGCTGTGTTTTTTCAGCGTCCCAGGGTGCCGAAGGGTACGACTGGGAGTCGGTGCCGAAGGGTACTGAGGTGGCGGCTGGCGTGCTGGCTGGCTCGCTGGCTGGCTGGCTTGCGTGCTGGCTGGCTGGCTGCGGAGGGCTACCCGCAGTCCAATTTCGAGCCGAATTTGCTCGTTTTCGAGCCGCGGGTGGGTGCCTAACGTCGCTTTCTGAACGCTTCAAAAGTAACAACAACAACTAGAAAGAACAAATGCCTCTGATCAAAGATCAAAGATCTCAAACTTGTTGGACATTGCACATTGCTGCGTTCATTGCACATTGCTGCGTTCACCCCCTTGCACACGCCACCCCGCCAGCCAGCCAGCCAG
>VSDK01014425.1:34208-47578 GCA_009767595.1 Symbiodinium kawagutii | reverse complement strand
ATGCCAGAAAGAATGTCAGAGAGAATGTCAGATAGGATGTCAAAAGAAATGTCAGGATAGAATGTCAGAGAGACTGTCAGAAGATATGTCAGAAAGAATGTCAATAGAGATGCCAGAAAGAATTGTCAAAGAGAATGTCAGAAGATATGTCAGAGAGAATGTCAGAAGAGATCTCAGAAAGAATGTCAGAGAGAATGCCAAAAGAAATGTCAGAGAGAATGTCAGAGAGAATGTCAGAAGAGATGTCAGAATGAATGTCAGAAGAGATGTCAGAAAGAATGTCAGAGAGAATGTCAGAAGACATGTCAGAAAGAATGTCAGAAAGAGTGCCAGAAAGAATGTCAAAAGAATGCCAGAAAGAATGTCAGAGAGAATGTCAGAAGATATGTCAGAAAGAATGTCAGGAGAGATGCCACAAAGAATGTCAAAAGAAATGTCAGGATAGAAAGTCAGAGAGAATGTCAGAAGATATGTCAGAAGACATGTCAGAAAGAGTGTCAGAAGAGATGTCAGAAAGAATGTCAAAAGATATTCCAGAAAGAATGTCAGAGAGAATGTCAGAAGATATGTCAGAAGACATGTCAGAAAGAATGTCCGAAGAGATGTCAGAAAGGATGTCAAAAGATATGCCAGAAAGAATGTCAGAGAGAATGTCAGAAGGTATGTCAGAAGACATGTCAGAAAGAATGTCCGAAGAGATGTCAGAAAGAATGTCAAAAGATATGTCAGGAAGGATGTCAGAAAGAATGTCAGAAGAAATGTCAGAAAGAATGCCAGAAAGAATGTCAATAGAGATGCCAGAAAGAATTGCCAGAGAGAATGTCAGAAGATATGTCAGAAAGAATGTCCGAAGAGATGTCAGAAAGAATGTCAAAAGATATGTCAGGAAGGATGTCAGAAAGAATGTCAGAAGAAATGTCAGAAGACATGTCAGAAAGGATGTCAGAAGAGATGTCAGAAAGAATGTCAAAAGATATGCCAGAAAGAATGTCAGAGAGAATGTCAGAAGACATGTCAGAAAGAATGTCAGAAGAGATGTCAGAGAGAATGTCAAAAGATATGCCAGAAAGAATGTCCGACCAGAGAAGTGTCAGAAAGAACGTCAGAAGATGTGCCAGAAAGGATGTCAGAAAGAATGTCAAAAGGTATGCCAGAGAGAATGTAAAAAGTGGAGTCAACAAACGGTGTTGACATGACATGGTGGGGATCACTCGAAGTAAAGTAATTTGTGTCAATACTTCCATTGTGTTTGAGTTTGATACAACATGTTGTTTCATCACAAGGAATTTCCATTTGGTTTCTTACCGTTCTTCTTATCATCAAGGTTTCATATGAACCACAAATGGTTTCATTACAACATAGTGGTTTACAATACTTCCATTTTCTTACCATTATGTTGATCATCAGCAGAAAATCTGCGCAGCCACAACGAAAACGTCACGTCGCCTGAAACGGCCTGCAGAATTTGAATCGCCTCGGTCGTCCTACTACACCTTCGAGCTTCCAGATGGCCTTCCCTACGGTGAATCTGCAGCTCCTAACCGCATCCTTCATGACGCAGGTGCGACCGCGACTGCAGCTTGTGTTGGGACGTTTCGCACGGGGAAGAAGCAACGAAAATAGTACAGCTTTCGGTTTGATGGTAATTTGTAATGCTGCACCTAGCAGTTTTACGATGTTTTTGATGTGTTCAATGCTTTATGTTGCAAAAGACTTTTTGTTGGTTGCTTGGTGAGGTTCGCTGTTGCTTTGTTTGTTCGCGCTGTTTAGTCTTTGGGGTCAGACATGGTGGTGCTGGTACTGGTACTGGTACTGGTACTGGTACTGGTACTGGTACTGGTACTGGTACTGGTACTGGTACTGGTACTGGTACTGGTACTGGTACTGGTACTGGTACTGGTTCTGGTACTGGTACTGGTACTGGTACTGGTACTACTACTTCGTCTTCTTCTTCTTCTTGTAGTAGTAGTAGTAGTAGTAGTAGTAGTAGTAGTAGTTGTTGTTGTTGTTGTTGTTGTTGTTGTTGCTGTTGTTGTTGTTGTTGTTGTTGTTGCTGTTGTTGTTGTTGTTGTTGTTGCTGTTGTTGCTGCTGTTGTTGTGGTGTAGGGCGATGCCAAATCTTGAAAACCAGTAGATTTGTCAACAAATGATGTACCCCACAGCTATTCAGGTTTCCCAATGATGATCATGCGGGGATGGTTGAGGAGAACCACCACTGGGGTTGCCCCCGGTGGATTGGGGAGGACAAGACAACCTCGTTCAGTTCATGAAGAAAACGCGAAGCCGTCCTGAGACGCTCATGAAAGAGGTGCGATCCTTTCGTGGCGAGCCAGACCCCAGCATGACGGATCGCATCAAAGATTTTCTGCGCCAGTTCTCGCCATAGATTCCGAAGTGATTTCCATTCGATTTCCCAGTGGATTTTCTGGCAAGGTCAGTTTCCCCACTGATATCCAGAGAGATTTGGATTCCAAACTGGATTCCTGTCGAATCTCTTGAATTCCTTTGAAATTTTGATTCCCAACTGGATTCCTTCGGACCTGGAATTCAGAGTCAGCACTAAATGTTCTGATGCAGCGAGATGGCTTCGCGTGCATTCCCAATAGCAAGACATGTTGTCTAGAGGGATCACTCGACCAGTGGCGAACATGCTCCTACAAGGTGGCTGGTTCCCAAAGACAGTGGATGCTGATCGCAGCTCATGACGTTTGTGTTTGTTGTCACCCACTGACATCATACTCACTCCATTATCACCATTTAGATGTGAATATGGTCAATATAGCTTTTAGCCATGTATACATATGTATACTGTACACTTCGCGAATCTCCACAAGATACTAGATACAGTATATATATACATAGATTTCCATGTTTTCATGCACACACACATAATATATATATATATATGTATATATATATGTTTAATTAAATATAATTATATTAAAAATCAATGTATACATATATATATAAATAAACAATGTGTATATTTTTGTACATACATGAAAGGTCTTTGCCTCTCTAGATTTAAATAATGTGTATTTATATATTTTTAGGTGTATAGATATAGCTTGTATATCATTAATTACCAAATAGTTTGTACAACATCGGTGCCGGTCCCTATGTCATCCCAAGATCCCAAGAACTGGGGTGACGATGCCCTGTGCCAACGTGCTGGTACGATGGTGCTGCTGTCATAGCTGTCCTACATGGCCCCGGAGGTCACTGAGACATCCAAATTCTATTGGGAGGGTTGCCATTTTAATGGGAAACCAAGGCTTCTGGAGGATACCCCTTATAAATCAACCAGGCGTTTATTCATCCGGGGTAGACACTAGTGTTAAAGTTTAGCTGATGCATTCTAGCCGTAAGGAAATGATCAAAAGCATTCAAAGCCATCAATAGTGATGCTTCAAAGTGGGCAATGATGGCGGGTTCATTGTCAGGAACATGTCATGCTCAGCTAAACATCTTTTGGACTCCTTGTTTTGATCTCCAATGTTTCTCTTGTTCGTGTCCCGTTGGCCACCCCAACTCATCAATTCATCGAAACAAAGGAAATACGGGAGAACACTCAACTGAGATTCGTAGTTTCGGCCGAAAAGGGAGGTGAAACAACTTGGAAACAACCCCAGAAACCCGTGCTGTTTCGGCAGAATTTGATCGGTGAATCGAGTGACTTGATGATTAATGTGCTGTATGCTTTGATTTATGGTTTAGTGAATAGTTTACTAGTTGATAAGCATGTTGAATTGAGTGAATTGATGGTTCATTTGTTGTTAGTGTATGGTTAATTACTGATTTCCTAGTGGTGATGCCTCCCCCCAACTGTTGCCCACTGTTTGCAACATAGGACTCAATGAGGTACGAACGCGCGGGGGACTCAAGGGTTTGACCAAAGTTGTAGGCCTCCAAACAGGCACAAAGGTAAATTGCTAGTGAGGCCTTTGGTTTTAGCACGGGTTGTTGCTAAACCGCAGCCAGCCGTTGACCCTTTTCAAGTGTTCCAAGTCAACAGGGTACACAACACAAGCGCGTTGGAAGCTGTCGATTCGGCCACTGCGATGATTGTCCCCAGGCTTGGGTTGACCGGGGGGGGTTTCCCAGCTGGAGGCTTGAAGCACTCCACCTCATCATCCCAGCTTTGCTTCACCTCTTTTCACCGCTAAAGAGATGTTAAGAGCAGTTCCAGCCGCTATGACTGGTGGATCATCCCTGCACTTCCTTGGGGAAGTCGACTGATGTTGAAAATTTAGCTGTTCAGGCTGGTGATTATGCAAGCCGTTGGTTGATCTTTGAACCTAGCAGCCTCCAGAAGCTGTAACGACCTATGGACCGAATAGCCAACTCAGTGGCAAGCTATCCACCGTTATGGCCACCGGAACCTGCTTCAGTCTCGCCGTGTTTTTGCATACTGCCCTTAAGTCTTCAAGCGAAAGTTGCTTGAATCAGACGACCGAAAGCGGACGTCTAGACGAATGATGGGTACCCCATATATCCTGTAGTTGCAGGCAACCTTTCATGATGGCCATGATTGACATTGATTGGCTCTGGGGGTACCCCATCGTTTGCGGACACCGCTTCAACGGAATGGGTTGACAAGCACAGACGGCTTTTCTTTTTGTATCCTGCGCAACTGAAGATTCAACAAATGATGAACTGGGCAATCGCCATAGTTAATCAGCTAGGTCTCATTACAGTTATTATCAAACACTAGTTGGTACATCAAATTTGAGTAAGTCTGAATTGATCCGGACGACTTCATGCATCGTATATTTAGCAACCATTGCCGATAGGGTGGTTTCTCAAGTCAAAGGGGTATCCCAACCATTCATATGATGCTTAAATTTGAGGGAGAATGGCCGACAAGAATGCTAAGAAACATATCGTGGTTTCTCAAGCCATACCGGGTACCCCAAAGTTCTGTTTGGTTTCATACTATGAACGGAGGATGTTAAAGAATGATAGGTGGGGGTACTCCTACTTCAAGCAGCCACCATTTCCAAAACCTCTATCATTACTCATTGGTTACTAATCATTATGCATCACTTTCAGTTCTCATTTACCGTCGTTATATCCGTATAACCATCAGTCTATGTCATTATCAATCAGTAGCTAGTTACAAACCATTCCTAACCACCCTTGCATATTCATGTACCGTTTTTTTTTTGAGTTGAGAAAACAGGGATAGTTTGATAGGGGCTTTTTTGAGCATTCCGGAATCCAACATAATAAACCGGAGAAACATCCTTCCCACATCCTTCCAAGATTTCCTCGTCCTGGAATGATGGACCCAAATTGTAAATGACAAACATGCTCCAGCAGGCAAAGGGAAAATTTGGGGACAAACAAAAACAAAGCCCAGTCTGGTACAAGGTGGGCCGCCCAAACGTGATCATCTTGGTCTTAAGGCCACTGAACTATAACTATATCTACGCATATCTAGCCTAACTGGTAGTTACCCCTAGTTATAACCCAACGACTAGAGCTGGTTAGGGGCCCATCTTGCAGTTATTTCTGATCGGTGCCCCTAGATCACCACGAATGTCGTTGAGCTACTTGATCTCGAGGTCATCAGTTGTACCAGCTACAGTTGGGCTGTTCCCTACAAAATGGTCAGCCGGGTCAGTTTCCTGGCATCTATCCATGGTTGTACCGGTTTACGACTGGCGGAAATCCCTGGAGATAGCCATGGTAGCTCCGGAGCTGGATGAACCCCCTTTTTCAGCTTGCTTCGTCCATGTTCGCCCTGGTCAGTGGTACTGGGATAGTCATGGTTATCAACCTCAACAGGTAGGTGAAGTAACTCCTAAATCCAGTTGGGGACGCAGATCCAGTAAGTCGAGAGTTGTCCGAGTTTCTATAATGGGTTGTTATATTTTTTTGATCCTACTATTTTTAGATTCCTGATCATAAGCATTAGGATCCTAATAACTGTTTGACGGGTTTCCTAAATTTGAAACAGTTCGGGACCCCCAAAAAAGGTGGCTTATTGTTACAAACATTTTTTTGATGATTTGGGGGTTCCCCTATGACTTGAGAAACCCCCTAAATATATAGATCCATGCCGCAGGCGAAAGGGTCACTTTGCAAGCCAGGGGAACAGCCGGGGGGCACCCAAAAAGCCACATCGCCATTTGGTGCAACTTTGAGATAAAAGGAGATGCAAACGATCCAATTGAGCAATAAGTGTCAATGGTTGGTGTGATTAGAGATGGTTAATGAACAGTTTATAATGGTAGTTTGATGACTCCACACCAATTTCATATTCTTTTTTGCTCAACCCTGTTTCCATGGGTGGTTCATTCCTATAGATCTACAGTTTCATCACCACAAGACAAGCGAGACATGAACTAGGCTGTAAAACTGGGAGCTTCAGGATGCAACATTTCAGGAGCGACATCACGCATTCGGAAGGTGAGCGAAGATCATGAACTTTCACGAGACCATGAGTGACATCGGATTCTGCAGAGTTTGCTAAGTTGGTTTATGGTCAGGGCAACTGCCAGTTGCGCTAGATATGTAGTGATATACTTGTGTACGTACTTAAAGTATATTTAAACATGTGTATATATATATATATCTATGTTTCAATACATACATTTATGTATTAATTATCTATATTTATATATATATATATTTATTTATTTATTTATTTATTTATTTATTTATTTATTTATTTATGTATTTATTTATTTATTTATTTATTTATTTATTTATTTATTTATTTATTTATGTATTTATTTATTTATTTATTTATTCATTTATATATTCATGATATTATGTATACATATCTATGCATCTCTATTTACATACATAACATATATACACATATTGGTTGAGTTGCTCATCAGCAGACTTCACCGTTTCGGGTGTCATGTTTTACGACGCATCGTTTTGCTGCACGCCGTCCGAGGAGCCTAAATTGCTGTCCGATCGCGGACGTGGTGTCGCCCCGTATGTTTCGGTGGTGCGTTTGAGGATGATTTGGAGCAGCATGTGCATCGCCAGTTGGGTATGGGTCAAGCAGTTATCCATCAAAATTAAGCAAGAATCATAGGGAAAACAATGGTTAATGATAGGGAACCAGGGGTACATGGTTTTGACCCATAGCCAGTTAGTAGCTGGTTATTAGCTATGGTCGTTGGGTTGTGACTAGGGCAACTACCAGCTATTGCACATATGGGTACGGGTCAAAATTACGAAACCCTAACATGGCCATTCAATGAATGGACGTCTATGAAATTAGACCAATGGGTTTTTAGGTACCCAATGGCTTGACCAACAACCATATAACTACAGATTAGTACTAACGAACCAACTACAGAGTAGTACCCCCCCGTTAGTGAACTTAGGTCATAGCTATGGCATGCAACTACCAGTTATTGTGGATAGAACTATCGTTAAATGGCTTATCAATCAACTTATAACTAGGGGGCCCCACCTTGTAGGGCACAGCTGGCACGAATCAAATCCACTCGATCAAAAGTCAAGGGATCTGCTGGTTAGTTTACCATGCATGATTCCATGACTATTGTTTACTACTGTGGTATAGCATTTGTTTATAAACGTGAGTTACCAACTATTTGATATGACATAAACCATTTAGACATCATGAGCTGATAAATCATTTGAAAAAAACACATGCAGAATCACTCATTAGGAGCCAAGCATAGTTTTTTTTTCAAATGATTCAACATCATGGGATGTTTAGCAAATATCTCATGATCACCTTGTTCATCAAACATCACGGGATGTGCCGAGCCGCCCTGACACCTCAATGCTACCGCAGCCGCTGCGTGCACCGTGAACGACGCGCGTTCAAACCAGCCGTTCGAAGAGGTGCAGACAGTCGCCGCAGCCGAACCCGAGTTCCAGCCGCGAAGCGATTTGTTTGGGTGGCGAAACAAGTTGGGTGATGATGATGATCTGGATGGCTTATACCCACTAACTTAGGTTCTTAGTGTTTTTGGGATATGATTGGTCAACAATATAACCACTAAAGATAATTTTTAGCAAGGGATCTATAAGCCACCAAGTGATGATGATCAACTACTAGTTGATTCATGAGGGAACTGTAGGGGATAGTAAGCAACACTTAAATGAGTACAGAATAGCTAATTGATGATGATGATGATGATGATGATGATGATGATGATGATGATGATGATGATGATGATGAATGGGGTAACTATAGGGGATACTAGGGCGATTAGGGGATAATATACAACAATGGGGTATATAATGGTTCGTGATGATGATAGTGATGATGAACCCAAGGCCATATGAAAATCCACAATTCACTTGGATATACCAACAGAACCTGGGAGCAGAAAATCCTCTAATGGTTTTACCTGAAACAAAAATGTGATTTTCAGCTTCCAGGTGACTTGGCGGGAGGGTAGCTCTATAGGGAAACCATGGCATTTTAGTAAGATGGAAATCCCGCGTAAATCTCTACAAACCTTCCTTAGCAATGGAACATCGCCACACTTTAGAAGGACATTTGGGAGTTTCCGTGGCCATGTTAAATTACCGGTTGGTAGATGTCAACAATGGTTGATTCGAGCAATTTTATTCGGAGGTAAATTTCTGGAAAATCAATTCGATCAATAGATGATTTCCCAGAAACATATGTTGGATCATTTAGATCAATGAAATAAGTATTATATCAGTTGAATCAAGGACATTATCACTGTGCTCACAACGGAGTCCAGGTTCACCTTGCTTGAGCCCAAACGTTGGTGACTGCGGCCCGCGTCTCGGGCGGCCAAAACTTTTATAGCCGGAAAGAGACACATAGATTTTATAAGTGGTTGGCGGTTGGTGGTTTCAGAAGTGTTCATGGTTCACAGCTATGGAGGATACATTTGCTTGCCTGGTGTTTTGATGCCTTCTCAGTGACGAGCAGCCATCAAAATGAGACAACCAGATGGCATGATGATTGTCTCATTTTGCGATGAGACAACCAAGCACCAACCAGACAACCTGTCTGGTGGCTTCCAGATGTCAAGAAACCATATAGTGGCCATGGGAGATGACAGCACATCACGTGGGAGACACAGATGCTGAAGCACCGGATCGGTGGGATAGATGGCCGAGAAAGTAGCCTAATATATATATATATATATACACATGTTTATTCATATATCATTCATATATATATATAGGTTTACGTATTTAAATATATATATATATACATATTTATATATACATACTTATGTATATATATATATATTTATATATATTTATATATTTATATATTTATATTTATATATATATATATATGTCTATTTTTTAAACGAAAATTATATATATATATATGTATATATATATATATGTATCATGCGATGCAAGACTGATATGTCATGGTGGGCCTCTCGAAGCAAATCCTTTCTGTGACCATCTTCTTTGTGTATGGGATAGATCCATGTTTTTCCTTGCCTGGTGCTGATGCCGGTGTCAAAGCAACAAGAACCTGACACCCTCGTAGTGAAAACCTCTACGCAGATGTACACAGATGTGTTTCAGATTCTTGCAATATTTGCTGGGTATGCAGATTTTTGTAATTTGTGTACAAGAACTGTGTACATCTACATTCATGAGGTTTTCGTACCCCAAGTGGTGGACCAAGTAACCAGGGCGAAAGCCAACCTGTGTTCTGTGACCCAGATCTCGGCAAGGGCCAAAGCCCTGGTTGATGTGCAGTTAGCAACTGGCTTTCCGAAGCATGGTGTTTCAGGGACTCTGAGCCATGGTTCGGGGTTGGTACAACTTAATGGCTGTAAGTGGTCACTATAACCATGGTTTCTAGAGGTTCTGAGCTACAGGGTGCAACCAACCATGGTTACATCCCAGTCACCTGGCTGCAGATCCAGTTGTGATGTCATTTCACCACCAGTTACCGGGCGCCGGTCAGCGTGCCTCTTGACGTTTGGATGCCGCCGACGCTCCGAACTCTGCGTAGCAAAACCCCCACGTGGTTTTGGCCAAAAAAGATCCGCTCGATGGACCTGTGCTGGACCTGTGCTGTTGGTCGCTTCAGGGGGCCCAGCCTGGTTCGATGTTTTTTCATCCTGGAAACCTGATACAAATCCTACCTTGGCTGAGACTCACACAGATGTGGGTTGAAGCAACCTTTAATAGGAACAAAAATGGATGTTCAACCCCGAGGCAGGGTATTGTTTAAGTATATCTATGCTAGTTTGCCATTTTGACTTGACCTATTTAATGTTCATTTACGTTAGGGGTGAACGGTTGATTGATTGAAAAAACGGCTGGGTACGAGTACCGTTTTGTTCATGATCTCCAGTGGCTGATGCAACGGAATAGCTTGAGATTTGTTTGAGAGTATTCATACTGGCTGGTGGTTTGATGGACATTTTGATATGGATTATAGTGGCTAATAATAGGGGATGATAGCTTGATTTTTTTAATGTGGATTTTCTACTGTTAATTATGGTTGATGGTGGTTTTTAAAAAGGATTTTGGTGGTTAATCATAGGGGATAGCAACCAAGAGTAGTGGTTAAACAAGGTCAAGACGTTGTTAATGACCTGGGTAATTTGCACATGTTTGAAACAGTGACATCACCCTCAAAAACCTCAAAAAACCCTGAACAAATGCAGTTCTTGTGGATGCACATGAGCCATGACGTGTCATGATGGATGCAGTAGGAACCGAACGTTATTAGGATTGGGTCATGGATGCAGTTGTTGTGGATGCACGGATGCACGTCTTCTGTAACTCAACATCAATGCAGAAGCCAAAAACGACAGTTTTGTCCAGGTCGTAATCAACGTCTCCAGCTTAAACAACTCCTGGCTGGTGGTTTGATTTGCACGTTCTTACTAGTATTAACGAATGGTTGGTTGGTTGACTTATATTTTCCATAGGGTTGAAACCACCAACAAGTATATGTATTTCGAAAAAATGATACCAACACTCAGCCCCATTGATTAACTATTGTATTTTAGTTGTGGACTGTTGGTGTTCTGCTGGATTGTATTTGACATGCACTTGAGAATTTATTTCGCAAGATCTTTAGATAAACTCTGAAAGTATCCAACCTCCCAAGGCTGCATATTTCCAATGGCAGACCTCTGTGGGGTGGGTTGGGACTCCATGGTTGCATTTCTGCAGGTTATGGATTTTATTCCCTGTTCCCTGCATTTTTCGAACAGGTACGGTGAATGTCCAGCATCTGAGATATTTTGAGATTTGGAAATTTCCTTGCTGGCTCTATCCCAGATGCTCCATTAAGGTATATATTAACCTCCATTTGGTTCATCTTCAAAGCTAAACATCTTGACATATTGGTGATCTGATGTTCGCGATTCATTGGGACGATTGAACCAAAAAAGTATATCTGCAATGGCCCCAATGATTCCGAAAGAACTAGACTGGAAGGAAATAAAAACTATTAGAGTGAGTTTTCTCCAATAATCATGATAGCCTTCATGGAAAAGCAATGTTTCTGGGCTACCCACATTACACACACAAGTGACGAGAAACACATGAAACTGAACCAGTGATTGACCATAGTCTGCAATTTTGAGAGTAATGATGACTCATCACCACTCTATTGCTGCGGTTTCTTCGGGTGCTGCAGAAACCGTTGGCCAAGTTTGACAGGCGTCTCTCGCGAATAGTTTCAGGCTCAAAGTCCTCGGCGGTGAGTGAATCATTCACCCATCGGAATGGCTCCAGGAATCCCTTCCATTTCAGATTTGAGCAGGCCCTCAAAACCTGAGGAGACGGCGGGGTTAACTTGTCGTGACATGGTTCCGGTTCCAAAGGCAGCAGTCCCAGTGAAGCCACACCGCAGCAACTCAAAATTCAAGGTATGGCATGCTGTGGCTGCCATAGCGATAACAGTAACAAATCTATTTGTTTACTGATATTCAACTTCGATTTGATCGCGGAAATGGATACAACGACACCAATCATTTCATGAACCAACACAGAACGGCAAAGAACCACTAGGGATAGCCGCACATGAGAACTGTGATTTGAGATCTACAGGATCAATTACCAAAGACAACAATAGAGCACTGTATCGTTTCAACCCATCTCAAGGTATAGGTGGTTGCGTGTTTTTGCTATTCATGTTGTTGTTGTTGTTCTTGTTGTTGTTGTTGTTGTTGTTGTTGTTGTTGTTGTTGTTGGCACCGCAGAAGAGGCAGGTCACGTTTCGCACGTTGTGTTTGTATGTTTTTTTTTGTGTGTGGGTTGGCTTTGGGGTGGTGGTGTAATTGCGTTGCTTGGTCTGCCACCGTGCATGCACCAGTGGAAATCATAGCAAGCTTAAGAATCGTGCACATGAGGTAAGGCCCAAGTTTTTATCGTGCATTAGAATTGTACCTAGTTAGCTTGAGAATCCTACCTAGTCATCATTAATCAGCCAAGTTGGGTAATAACCAGGGCAACTACCAGTTATCTAGATGTAATTAAGTATAGTCACAGTAAATGGCTTCTTAATCAACTTGTAAAAAGGGGGCACCTTGCAACGATGAGGTAACAACTGGCGCATTTATTGGCGATTATCAGAATGATGGCTCTTTATTACAACTCAAAAGGCAATGACCTAAGGTTTTTTTCTGCTCATTTTTAAGTCGTCATAATGATAATTGGATTTAAGATTTTTGTAAAAACAAATCATGCAGGCCCGGAAATTAAGGACATTCTCGTTTCTTTATAGCCGGCAACTAGTTCGGAGGACTGATACATAAAGATGGACCCACACTCGGAATTGTTTGACTGGTGCTGATACTTCATCATTGCCGTATTTGTAGCCTGAGACCATGGTAATCAAACATGCAGGTAATCAAAGATACAGGGTCACAATAATGCATAGATCCATGGATACATCTTGATTTGCAAACCTAAATAGATCAATGCATATTTGCATACGGTGATGATTACATAGATGCACAGACTCGTACATACACACATGATGGACACATACATACATACATGAGCATACATGCATAGATACATGCATACATGATTGCATTCACGGGAGCCCACGCCAAGCGTTGTTGTTGTTGTTGTTGTTGTTGTTGTTGTTGTTGTTGTTGTTGTTGTTGTTGTTGTTGTTGATGTTGTTGTTGTTGTTGTTGTTGTTGTTGTTGTTGTTGTTGTTGTTGTTGTTGTTGTTGTTGTTGTTGTTCCTTCCGTTGGGGTGTCGCCGCGCGCTTTTTTCGTTGCGAATCAGGGGGGAATGGCGGGTTCGGGGGCTGTTTTTACTGACCTGCGCGCGGGATTGTGACGCCTCTGTGGACCGCGTGGAGTCTGTGCGATGTTGTTGTTTCTTTTTTTTTTGGGACAGGGTCGATGGTCGTGTGACTGATTGGGGTGGGGGGGGGGGGGGG